>OMKQ01099291.1:0-17500 GCA_900302335.1 Phycis phycis
GGGGGGGGGGGGGGGGGCTGCTAGGGGGGCTAGCGAGTGACCTCACCTTGTCTCTGAATAGGGCCGCCGCCTTGCTGTTGTACTTCTCCTGCAAGTTCCACGTGGGGTCGTACTCGTCCTGGAGCTCCAGAAAGAGCCGGAACTTCCCATTCCCGCCGGCCTTCATTTTTTCCAGCTCGAGATCCTTCCACTTGTCCATGGTGACAGAGCGCACAAAGCTAGAGGGGAAGGGATGCCATGTTGTATTGAGGGACACCTTTCACATCCATGGTGGCCATTAACAATGCACTTGTAAATATACGAATGGCCGTCATCACAGTTAGGTCAACTGTCAAAACGAATTACAAAAAAAAAAACAAATTAAAGTAATTATACTTGCTGATGAACCGCAATGGAATATCCAGTCTAGTTTTACGTAGCTACTTGATACTTTTGACTCCGAGGTTGCTTTTTAAGATTTTTGCCAGATCAGCAAGATTATTGCTGCTGGACTTACGTACTCTTGTAGTATTACTGTCCTGTCAAATATTTGTAATAAACATTCATATGTTGACAGGATCTTGGTAACACAAATTCCAAATAGCAAGTCAAATGTAATATTTTACAATAAAGTCATCACACATTCATATTACTTACAAAAGTGAGTAATGTTATAAACACCATAATCTAATTCAATTTCACCATGTGGCATTATTTGGTAAATACATGTGTCATGTTGAAGAGATGTACCTCAGATGTACTCCCAGGCCCCTGTGCTTCCCAGAGCACTCGAGACAAATCCATATGCCGTATGTAACACTGACCCACTGGGGGTTAAACGCACCACACTCAAAGCAAAGCTGGAAAGAAATGCATACGGTTATATTGACATATTTGGTTTGTAAATATCATGAATTAAGATGAAACTATTTAGGATTTTTAGGCATTTTAGAAGAGTAAAGAAGGAATCTTCATCTATAAGGAAATGAGGGGTGAGGGATTTGGAATATAATATTTTGAGGCACTATAGAATAAATGTGTTCCCATATTATTAAACAATTTGTGGCAACCTGCAGATGCCACAAATATTTTCTCAAAAAGGATATATTTAATAGTCTTCTAGACTAATCACCGAACATCTTTTCTATAATGTGTTAACAATGTACTGTCCATATTGTTCAACTTTAATTTAGTCAATTTAATTGCTTGACCACGAACAGCTTTTCAGTTTGGTACCTACATTGTTTTCATCTTCGGTTCGTACTTCCTTCAGAACTCTTCTGGTCCTTGGACTTGCCATTTTGCCACTCTAAAGAGAATGTAAAGCCATGTCATGAGCAGCCTCAATAGTACAAACGCTATACACAACATATGTATAAGTAACGCACCTTAGTGTGTTACAGTCACAACATCAGATTTATCTTCTCGAAATACTGCCAATACGCATATTTACTAGTATGAAATTGTCTGGACCAGCGAAGGAAAAACAGAGTGATCTTGAATCTCCAACATACCGGACATTGATTTGAGAAACACAAGATGATCACACTTCATATAGTCTACAATGTACATGAGAAAATAAAGATAAGCATTGAAAATATCAGATTTTCAGATACATCTTGGTAAAGCTAGAGTCAACAATAAAAGCTAACGCTAGCTTTAGTTTTGGCGAATTGGCGAAAATTAAATGTCAGGCTGGTATAAGAGCACGGCTTAGGCTCGATGTCGTGTTAAGGCAAGATATCGATGAGCATCGGACCTCCATTCATATCGATCTATTGATGATTGCTAATGCTAACTGAATCTCTCCCATCCTTTACCGGTCAGTGAATGGCGTTCAGCAGCACGACTCTGTCCGGGTTGGATTTCAAACACACCAAGAAAAATACTCTTCACTCTTTGGGGCTCAAGAAGTATGAGATGACGACAACCTTTGACCAGTCGCAAATATGATCAAAGTCGATCGAATATGAGTGTTGGCTGCCGACACTATACACCGGCGGCCATGTTCCTGTTTGCCTACGTTGGCATCGCAGTGCATTCTGGGAGTTGGTCGTCTCCATTGGTTCTTCTTCGCCGTCTCCTCGTCCGGTGCGTCCGGCAGAGCCATGGCGCTCTAGACAGCGTCTAGCGGGACTTGGTAGACCTGTTAATCAACACAAGGTTGATTGAATACCACTCAGGAATGACACATCTGTCGATAAAGTGTAAAGAGCTTGAATCTATTGACAGCATTGAGTTATCTGAATGATCCCTAGATAAATTGTTTGGGTAGCAGCCACATTGATTGTTTGATTGATTGATTGAATATTGATCAAATGCACATCAACCTATAGCCAACCCTACTCTAAATAATGACTGGGAGGATTTGAAGGGGTGGCACTGTCATTTAATGCATGTCGCCCAATGCCTTATTACATTTCAAGACAATAATTGCACAGCACGTGCTTGCAAGTCAAGGGCCAAGAGTTCACAATTTGTCAGGATTAGACTAGAATAATTTTTTATTGATGATTTGCCTTTGTATTATTGTAATGATATTATAACATTAATATGTCTATCCCATTGGGCAGCAGGTGTGACACCCTGCTTGTGTGTAGAAATGGGATATGAGCTTATTGTATGTTCTGCTATATACTGTAAATCACATCGAACTTGATGTTTGTGTATGAAATGCACACAACTATAAAATTGTTGGAGGTCAATAATCTCTGATAAGGTGCAGTGCGACATATGTTGAGTTACCTGTAAGAAAGCACACACTGTTTATTGTGCAAAAATAACTGTAAACTGATCTCTAATTTATAGGTATTAGACATTATAAACCTAGCAGTTTAAAGATGTATATATTCTATTGGATTTAATCTGAAATATCTAGGTATAATCTCAAAACATTTACTGATTCCTTTTGCAGGTAAATCATGTTTTATGGCTTCTTTGTCACATTATTAGCTTGGTAATGAACAGCAACTCATAAAAGTTGAGATTATAAAAAGTGACAAACATTATATGGAGAACACCTGATAGTGGTATCATTCCCATTAGTCATTTGAGCTATCTGTGTTCATTTCCCAAGACACTATGAAACAAGCCTGAATAAATCACTTATAGCCTGTCGCTATACTAATGGTTGCTATACATTGTCTTTTTTTTACAATGACCAATGGCTAATAATATATAATAATATTCATATTTAATAATATATTTAATAATATAATAAACTTTATGGGTATAGTATTTTTTCAGTGGACATACAGTTCATAAAAAAACATCTGATAAAAAACCTATGAGTCTAACGAAACAACAAAACAACAATAATACAAAGCAATTAAATCATAAAGTACAAAGGGGTAAAAGACATGTCTCTCTGTCTTAAAAGGTTGAGTATTAAAATCTTAATTGGCTTTAATTTCAAATCAGTGAAATATCTGTTTTTCTTATTTATTCTTATTTTGTACTTAATATTAATATTACAATTAATATATTAATATTCCAGAAAACATATGGTCTTTCATCAGCTTTATCAGCAGTCTTTCAAAGCCGGGGACTGCCGTACACTGTAAATTCTGTGATCTTTACCCAGAGGTTAAAACTTCTTATCTAAAGGTGAATTGCAGTATAAAAGAGGCCACGAGCCACGGGATCCACAACTGTTCCTTGTGCATCAAGATGACCCCATCAACAAGCTTGAGAGTGCGCCTGCCGGTGTTGGTGTTAGTGCTGGAAGTCATACTTTTGGTGCTTTACTCTCTCTTCGTCACGTACGATGACAACGCCAATGCTAAGATGCAGAACAACGCCACCAAGCCAATGGAGAACTCTCTTTACCGCGACTATCCCTTCTTCGCCGACGTGCAGGTGATGATCTTCATTGGATTCGGCTGTCTGCTGGCGTTCCTCCGCTTCTACGGCTTCAGTGGGATGGTATTCAACTTCCTGACCGCCACCTTTGCCATCCAATGGGCGATCCTGGTGCAAGGCTACTTCCAGTTCTTCCATGACGGCAAGATTCACCTCGGGGTGATCAACCTCATAAATGCAGAGTTTGCGTGCGCCGTTGTACTCATCTCGTTCGGGGCTGTGCTGGGCAAGACCAGTCCTGTGCAGCTTCTGGTTATGGCCTTCTTAGAGGTCCCTTTCTTCTCTGTAACAGAGTGGGCTGTGTTGAAGTACTTGAGGATAAATGATGCAGGTGGGTCCATTCTCATTCACTTGTTCGCCTGCTACTTCGGCCTTGGAGTGACCTTTGTGCTTTACCGACCCGTTCTGAACAATGGCCACGCAAAAGAGATCACCAGCTACCAGTCGGACATCCTCTCCGTAATGGGAACGCTGTTCCTCTGGGTGTTCTGGCCTTCGTTCAACTCCTCCCTGACCTTGAAGGGTGACGACCAGCACCGAGCAGTGCTGCACACGTTCATAGGACTCAGTTCGTCGACTATGACTGCCTTCGCTCTGTCGGCCGTCTTCAACAAAAAGGGCAAGCTAACCATGGCCGACATCCAGAACGTGACCCTGGCCGGCGGTGTGACCGTGGGGGCCTCCGTGGACATGATGATCTCCCCTGCTGCGGCGTACGCCCTGGGGGTCATGGGCTGCACGGCCTGCTTCCTAGGCTACAGGTACCTCACCCCGTTTCTGGCCAAGCGCCTCAGGATCCAGGACCAGTGCGGCATTCACAACCTCCACGGGCTGACGGGTCTCATCTCGTGCACGGCGGGCATCTGCGCCATCTTGCTGGCGACGGAGGAAACGTACGGGCCGAGCATGTACGAGGTATTCGCCCACCGCTCTCCCATCGAGGGGGATCCCAAGCTCCTGGAGCTGCAGCAGCTCATCCCGGGGCTGAAGCCCGGCCTGGGACGCAGCGGCCAGGAGCAAGCCCTCTACCAGGTGGCGGCCATCTTTTCCACCATCGCGGCGGCCGCCACAGGTGGCGTGCTGACCGGCTTCGTCCTCAAGCTGCCCTTCCTGGCTTCTCCCTCCGACGATGACTGCTTCGACGATGAGCTCTTCTTCCACATGCCGTCTGACTTTTACAGCGAAGTGAAAAACGCTCCGGTCAACGAGCATGACTCCAAGGTGTAGCGTTTTGCTGTGAGGCATGGGAAGTTCACGTTTCGATTGGATCTGAAAGTACATTTCTTGAATGCTCTAAAATTGAATGAGGCAGCCATATAGATCTTTATGATTGATGTGGTATTTATTTGTTTGATAGGTTAGGTTCAAAGGTTTCTTTTCCATACTCCTTTTACACATTTGACCTCGCTATTAACTGGGATCAATTATTTTTGTAATACATGGTGAAATAGCAGGAACAGTGTTAGGATTGGAACCATATTTTATTTTCACTGCTATATTCATATTCATTTATTAAAACATGTGAATCGTAGTTCTGAAATACACAGTACAGTCACATGCTTTGTCATTATATCATTGATCATTTTCTTTAGATAAGCCGTCTGGTTATTGTCCTTATCACTAACTTTCTGAACAATAGCTTACCAATACCGCCATTATAAGCCTTCATTTATTAATTGATTAATTGATGAATAATTCATTGTTAAGGAGCGAAATCAAAGATAATGGACATTTTCTATTCCGGTTCCCCTATGCTATGGCCAATAAAAGATATGTTATGCTTGGCAACCACTGATACAGACAAATACAGATAACGGGCAGGGGCAAATCCAGGGTAATTAAAACATAAATTTGAATAGCTAACTCTACATTCTCTAATCCAAACCATGGCTCAGTTGCTCCAATGGGCCTGACAATAGCTGATAGATCTCCACCATGGAACCTTCCCAACACTTTGACATCCAATAAACCTTTCATATATATACTGCCAGCGGGCTATCACTGAGATGAGTGTGTTACACGTGTTTGTTTATGATAAGTATAACTACAATAGAAATAGAAATATACAATGCACAAAATTATATCGACTGTATTAATTGTCTTACTAAATGAATAATTGTAATACTCCTCAATCATCGCTCTTATTTATTTATAACAACATTCATATTAAGTAAAAATCGGTGAATGCTGAATGCTTGTGATTTTGGTTTTTGTTTTTTTGCCATTTAAGCACAATAATTCCAACTCTCATTCTCGCATGATACCAAAAAAGGAAAATAACATATGCATATATATAGAGAGCTATGAAAGGTTTCAAATGACCAGAAAGGTCATTTTTGGATGTCATTACATGAATACAAATTTATGGAGTTAATACTTCAGCTGACCCTGGTTTCTTCATATCACTTCACATGGCTATAAATGAGATAAAAGGCTGGACAGAATACAATCAGTTACTACATGACCACTACTATCCCTTGTGTAAAATCACTGTTAATTGCGTAATAAAAAAAAAGTATCCTAATAATAGAATGAAATACTAACACTTACTATATTATGGTCACCAATATACTTTATGATGCCATGTCATGGTCAGGTCTATGAATTTTATTTTTGAAACATTAAAAAAAACAATATATAAAAATAGCCGTCTATATAGACCAATTAAAATGACAAAAATCACTCAGAAAGAGTCAGATGAAAGTGTAGCCGTGGGCCTATACTATTATTGACTTCCTTACGGCTTTCAGGCTGAATATTAACATTAGGCAAGATGTAGGGAGATAAACTTACAAAAGTGGATAAAAAATGTCATGATCATGAGGTAGATAATACCTAGCCTATATAAAAGATTCCGCAGTAGGAACATTTCAGCGTGACGGTGGCGAAATAAAGTGCAAGTCCATCATGAACTATGGGCTATTACTGACATCTAGTGGCGGTGAGTGATAATGCTATGTGCTGTGATTCATCAGGGCCAGGGGGCTTGACGTAAATGCCCTTATGTTTCCTTATCTGGCTCCAGCTTCCCTAGTAACTACGCATACTGACTCCATTAACTCTCTCCCAACTGTATCACACCGACTGTCTATCAAGATACAGTGTGGGAATAAATCATCTTTGATGTCATTCAAGATTAGATGATTGATTGGAAATTGAATCGTATCCAAACCCTGGCGATTGTGATTTTCTTTTTTTCCTTTCTCCATATTAACTTCTATATTGAAAGACGAGCTCATACAATTGGGAGTATTCACACTTAATGACAGATGTCCTCTGAAATGAGGCATCTCAAAAACACGCTCTAAAAAGGACAATTCCCAAGCGACGGGAACTCCCCTTTGTGGACGGCTGTCCTTCTCTGACTGTTGGTGTGTGAGAGAATCTGCAACATTAAAATCTACAAAATGTTCAACTTCGGATCCAGAATATTTCTCCTGGCCTTCCCGTGTGGATTAATATCCATCGGTGAGTATTTCACTTTGGTTAGATGTGCACTGGTATGCAGTAGTGTACAGCGTTTCTGCAGGCTGCGCAGTTATCAGGGAGCGTAACATTGACGTGACACAAAACTTAGAGAAACGCAGAAAGTAAGAAGGCCTGTGCATGTGGTCATTAAAATGACAAACAATGTATTGAAGTAAAGTTTTATGTAAGGGTGTATCAAAGTTTGCCTTTCTTACGAAATTAAATAAAACCCACGCTCCACCGACTTACATGTGTTGTAAAACATTGGGAATGTTTCATCTCATCTATGTTTTTTTTGTTTTCTTAAGTGAAACCTTTCTGTGAAGAGTTTTGTACTTTTCAGTATCAATTCCAGCGAATGTTGCGCTTTGGGTAACGGGGCGACGCCCCGTGGTCACGTCGCCGTTGTTCTAAACACGTCAAGGGGTAAAATCTTTAAACATTTTTCAAAATGAATTCATGTTAAACCTCCAACGTTTAAATGCACGATGTGTTGTTGCGTTGAGCCCGCGAATCCAGCAAACGTGTTTTTTCTGAATTTTCAGAACTCTGAAAAAGTTTGCATGCATTCATCTGCGCCTCAGCATAAAAACCACCGAATATCACGTCTCATATCCTCACCATCGTGTTGTTTTTTATGTTGCAAGTATAGCCTACATGGCCGGGCACACCCCTACAGGCAATGTGTTACCGAGCGTCAATGTTAACCTGCTGCTGTCTCCTGTCTAGCCCATTGAACGTGGCGTTCAAATAAAAACACTACAGTTTTGAACGGTCTGTGGAAATAATTGTTACAACACGAGCTTCAATATCAAAAATAGCTCTGAGGTATCCTATTTAGGACGGGGACTAAATGCGATACGACGTCCTACTGTAATAGCCAAAGGTGGTACACATAATTGACCATAGTCCTCTGGCACGGTGTGTTAACTACGATAGAGCTAATTTGTTTAATTACATTGAAATGTGCACGTTGTTCAGGGAGCTCTCGTATGCTGCTGCCTGTGTCTGCTTTGTAGCGTCGCTGTGCATCGTCGTTGTGGCAGCCGACTGGAACGATGTGTGTGTGCATAAATTCGAGATCTTCGCGAGATGTGTCCCAAAGAAAGAATCGTGGATGTATCCGAGTAGAAGCCACCCTGAGAACGGGACTGTTGACTATCAAAGGATGTGCAGGTAGGCCTTCTGGAGAAAAAAAAAAAAAAGAAGTAAGATAGAGTGTTTGAGAGAAAGGTCGTAATATGTAGTCAGTTCCAGGTTATGTCTAGTGCTCGCAGGTTTCTATATTTTAAATGATCAAATATGCCTAGAGGCACTATTGGCCGGTTTCTATAATTTGTTAAGGTATTGCATTGTGTAAGCCAACTGGAAACAAATGAACAGATGTCTGCAGATCTCCAGGGTAGAAAATAGGAAAGAATGCACAGAGCTGCTCAGCTAAATAATGCATGACTATGGCTACAGTCAGTAATTACCAAGATTAAAATCTTTGTTACTCTGTGCGCTTTCTACCCACAGCACTGTATAGTCAGTCTACAAAGCTATACACAAGCTGTGCATTTTTGCATGTATCCTGGCATTGTGCTTTCATCTATGGCAAATAAAGTCTGAGTTGACCCATTTGGACATTATAAGCCACACCAACCTGTGGCATTATAATCACAACCGCATGCAGGGTGCATAACAACGACTGTTGGCGCGGTGGTATGTCCAAGTGTCTCTCTGCTCATCCCTTCCTCTTGCGTGTGCCATGCAGCCACTGGGAGGCCTTCCACACGTGTGCCCTCAACGCTCTGTCAGACTGTCAGAAGGAGGTGGGCCCCATCTGGGAGACCCTCAGGGAGGACTCCCGGAAGATGCGCTTCCAGGGGAGCCTGTTTGACCTGTGTGCCCGGAGCTCCTCTCCCTGCCCCCGGGCCTCTCTGGCCACTCTGTTACCCCTACCCCTGCTAGCCGGGCTCATCGTGTCTGTAGCCACATACGCATGAAGGGGACCCCCCACCCGCTCCCCCTGCCTTTGCAGACCCACATTTCCGTAGATTATATTCTCTCCCCCTGAGCACTACAAAATCGTCAAGCCAAGGATTTCCGTAAGCAATTTAACAATGTTTGTAAGTCAAACACTGCATACAAGTTTGATCAGCACAAGATTGAGGAGTTAGCAAATAAGGTACTGTTATAGTGGTGTCACGGTGTTAAATGACCACGGTAAATGTTAAAGCAAAGCCATAGATGATGTGTCTAACGTTACGTTCTGGAAGGCTAATTATGTAACCGCTTCAAGAATATCGTTGATGGGAAATGTAATTTGAGCATTAGCTTTGTCAGCAAGGTTGATTTTGTGCTGTTATTTTGTCATGCGATTATTTAGATAAACTCTTAGTGACAGTTGTTTGATAAATTACAAAAAATAACTATACAAATAATGTTTTGTAAATTATAAAATTAAAAAAAAAATGTTTATACTGTATATGTTGACAAGTTTTGAGCCATCTGTTAAACCAGACACAGATGGAACATGCATAAGACCGCCACGTAATGATATTGCAAGCTGTTGTGATTTTATGTTTATGTGACAATCAAGTCAGGTGTATGAAACCTAACCATTTGTCCCGCAAATCTTAGCCTCTTCAGGCTAGTTTTGCATGGCTGCCATTAAGACACCAAATTAGGCATTGGACACATTGAGCTTCATATTTATCCTGGCTAGTAATCTCAATTTTGTACATCCATACTTATTGTTATGTTTTGCAGAATGGGATTCATATTGTTGAGTTATGATCTGACTGGTGTGACTGAACACATTCAAATGAGGTGGAAATATTGATCATTATTTTCCAAATTAATATTCTTGTATTCTGTATTGTGTTTAAAAGACATTTAGAACACAACAACAAGTAATAATAAGAGCTTATGACTAGTAATAATTATAACCATGAGCATCATACCATCATCGATTTTGAGCAGACACTAATGGCTTGCTTATTAAATTATGGAAACTTGCCCAAAGATAGCAATTCATGTGATATCATAATTTTGCACTTTTGAATTGTGTAGTTCTTTATATTTATAGTAATGCAATCACAAGCGCATGACTATTTTCAGATGGAAGTAGATGGATTTTACAGATACAGTACATCCGTTTGCACCTCAACGAAAATCAAGCTGTATAGATCTATGCATGACATTGGATTGGATCCCGAGTAGAAGCAATATGTTTTAGTTTGTTTATCCATATCGATTCTCTCCAATATTGGCATGGTTTGTAGTGGCTTGTGGTCATTTTTAAGTGGTTAAAAATGGTCAACCCTTGTTTGTGTTGGCAGCAAATGTCAGAATAAAAATACACTGTATTTTTCTTTGATAAAGCATGAGAAAGAGGTCAGTTATTTTAGCTTCATATAAAAAAGCATGAACATAATTGCATCCAGGTCTTCAGTGACTCGAAATAGCTCATATTCAGAAGGTTTATCTCAAGAAGTGAATGTACACATGAAATGCAATACCTATCATTCCTGGAAGTCAATAACAAAGCACAGTATTTATAAAAGCCTGTACCAAGTATTGTATCACAAAGTAATATGTTTGTAACAATAAAACAGAACCTATCTATTGAAATTTGTTTAGATGTGATGAAAATTGCTTTTATTGTGATGGTGGTGAAGTGGTATAGGCCTACATAAGCTAGTTATATTACAAATGAGTCCTAAGACATTTTAAATACATATTTTGTGACAAGGTCTCACTTTAAATGAGGGTGTATATATCTAACAGTTTTCTCAGAGATCACCCCTTCAGCCTAACACTTCTGTATTTAGCCTTGCCTCTAGCAAAACTTCCATAATGAGAGTGTGTGGAGCCTCCATGCAGAAGCTCATTAGTGCCCTCCCATATGCTCTCTTCCACCTGACCACTCAACAGACAGGAAATAGACAGGGGGGGAGCATCATAATGCTCCTTTGCAATGTAAGGCACTCTTCATAGAAGCTCAGTTTTAACAGCTGACGTAAGCCTGCCAATTATTAACGCACATCCCGACAAAGAATCATCCTTCCCTTGTATTAAGTTGAGCCCAAAACGTTGCGGTAAATGACAAATGAGAGCAGTGAGTTTGCTAAAAAGTTACAATTCTTTCTTTCTCTCGTTCTCATCAGGGGACTGGTGTGCGTGCTATCTGTGCGGGACAACGTGTGAAACGATGTAGGCCTATCTCACATTTGCACCAGGATGATTCCTGACAAACAGAGCCACACAGCACACAACGGTTTCTCAATTTAATAAATATGATGTGAAGATGATGACTTGAGGTTGTGCTAAAAAGATTATGAATTGCTTCAGTAAAGAAGACCGCTTTCGCTGTCCGCTACCATCCAGGCTCCAAACGCAATACTCCATCCAGGAATATCAATCAAAACAAGATACCATTGCTAGGTTCAGATAAAGGCTCAGATTGTATGATAGTCTAATATTTGAAATCATAGATGGTTTGGTAACACTCATATTATTCACAGCAACCAGCTATAGCTTTTAGAGAATTATACATTTTACTTTAAGGTAATGCAAAGTAAGCATGAACTAAAGTGGTCACACAACACTTTCAAAAACAACACAGCAGGTAGCTGGTAGAGAATCCCTTACAGAGGGGAAACTTTTTAAAATAAAAAGCTACCCAAAGCAGTATAGAATTAACCTGCCAACTATGAGGCACAGTTGCCATGTTGTAATTCAATGCAGAAAACAACCTTCCATCTCAGCCTTTATGTGCTAGGAACATTGACGCAAGGAAACAAGACCCCCAGCTGGTTTACACTAGTGTATACATAATACTGTACAAATACACTGGAAATTCAAAAACCATATTATCCAATAGCCCATTTTTCGATGCAGTAAATTCAACTTTGGGATATAGGTCACAATCTAAAAATAAATCTTATGTAATATGCAACACATTAACCTGCGTCTAAAACCGATTCAACAGTGCTTCTTAATTGGCATACAAATTATCCATTTTCAGTGTAAAATGGAAGATTACGAATATATACACCAACAACCATTTGTCTTGTGGGTTTTATCACTGTCAATTCAACAGTCTATTTGCATCTGTCGCTTGCCCTCCTGGTGCCAAACCCAAAGGTCCCGACGGTCAAATGTCCTGTCCACCGGTGCCCGCAGTTATGTCATAGGAGTCAAAGGTTGGACTTGGGTCCCGTGTTGACGGGGATAGCCCGGAGCTCAGTCCGCATGCACAGGTACTCCCCAATCACGGCCATCAAGGCCATGCAGGCCACGTTGACCAGCCACCAGGACAGAGCGGCAGGGAGGTGGGCGTTGTAGATCCAGCAGCCAATCATGTGGAAGAAGTGAACGGTGACGGTGAAGTCCAGGCACTGCTTCCCTCGGCGGACGAAAAACCACAGGCCGAGGGCACTGGCGAAATGTTGGGACGGACACGAGTTACGTTACGCATGCAAGGTGTTCAAAATCACACGCGTTGAACTTGAAAGATGATACGCAAAATGTCCCAACTTGTAACTTAAAGTTAGGAAAAGCGATGCAATATTGAAAAACCAATTGTGGTGAGAAGACCAACACATGAATCGAGCAACTTTGAGAGGCAGCAAGCCGCAATTGAAAAGGCCCTGACCATGGACCAGGATGCAGACTCATTTGCACTGCACTGAGAATGTGGTCAAGTGTAGAGCCACATCCTGAGCTGCTTTCAATGTGGTTTAGGTTATAGGCTGGGCTTTTAATGTGTCCTGCTGGGATGTGATGAGATGAGATAGGGAAGGAATAAAAAAAAAACACATTTAAGAACCACTCTAAAGATTACCCAATATCTTACCATGTAAGAGAATTTAAAACAAATGCCATCATTGAAAGTCTGCCTTGTATGGTTGCAAATCCAAGGACCTGCAAGACGAAAGGCACAGTTTTAGACAGCGGCACTAGCTGAGTTTGTAAATCGCTATGTCGCGACATGAAATGTTATTACATATATGGTGTAGAGTAGGACTCACTTGATAGCTAAAGATTTGGTCCAAAGAGCGGTTCATCTGAACAAGGCTGTCCACTCCTGCCATCCACAGTCCCAGGAAGCTGTAGTAGATGCACTGCATCAGTACGATTTGAGAAATTATAAGAACCGGGTCCCAGATGTAGCTTCTGAAATTACTGGCCATTGCACTGTAAACTCGGGTTTAGAATTGAGATCTCGAAACTGATGAAAGACGTGAGAGATTGACTTCAGAATCTGAAACATAGAGCAGAAAACAGGTCGATTTGTATCAGTTCTTTACACGTTCTGCATAGACACTTGCCTTTCACTGACTGGGGGCAACAATAAACAACAGTAAATTGACGCCTAACTAGCCTGATACAATGCAAATATCTACATACACATCCCAAGAAGCAAAAACAGTAAATATGTCAATCTGGAGTCTTTTGCCTGGGAGCAGGCCGTGTAAGCGCTTGGTTGCTACAAAGTGACAAACGGCAGCTGAGGAGCATACAGAGACAAAGCAGCACGTCCTGCCGAGTCCAACACACGCTGACAACACTTTACCAATCATACAAAAAGACACGAGGCTTCGTGTCCCGCGGTTTGGACAATCTCGACTGAGAGGGAAACCAAATACTACGAACATTGACGTATACAATATAACATTAGGTGTTTACGTTTCATTTGAATGAGGCAACTTCATCGGAGTTCCTTGACAGCGAAACCGTCCTTTGCCCTGAAACAAGAGGCAATCGTTTAGCAGCGAGTGGGCGAAAGGCTTCACCCAAACACCGGAGGGGCAAACCAAACCACGCAGCAGCTCAGCGTAACATAACCCGTTTTAACTACCAATGACACGTCCACATATTGTTCAGCTCCCCGGGTCTTGTGTACGGAAAACTAAACCAACAAGTAAGCTAGGTCGAAATAATTGAACCGGATAAATAAACTATTGCAGTTATTTTCCAAAGTAAAGCCCCCCTGTAGCTACACGGTATACTTTCTAAGATGATAAGGCTTTTACTTTGAAAGACACCCGGATACTAACCTAAAGCACTAACTGTCGTCACAACATACGTATTCAATGACGCGACAGATACCCCCAAAAAATTATAATCGATTATATATATATATATTATAACAAACTAAATAATAATAACCATTATTATTATACTAATAATATTATTCAGAATAATAACAATCAGTCAGTCAGTCAGTCATAACTCAATATGATTTAAAATAATAAATATCAATCAACAATACAATTGAGTCTTGATTATTGGTCTGGCAAAAGCCAGAAAACCCAACCCCCCGAAACTGAAATAAAGTTTGGTCGACCATTTGACGAGATAGGCTGAGGGGTTCACGCTACATTGTCTTTCTACTATTGTTCAGTCGGCTGCATTTGCTTTCATGAAATTGTAGCAGTAAGTGAATGAATGCAGGACCAGTCATTCTACAGAGTTGCTAGAAACATCACACAATGATTAACAAATCGCTGTTATTTACTGTGCTTTCACGTATATGCTATAATACGTGTATTGTCAATGTATATGGCCGTAAATACTGCAGTGATGATCAGTAGCCGCAAATCACTTTACTGAAGATAAAAGCCTACTTTACGAAACACAAAAACACAGGTTTCAAAGTTCATATGATAATTAGCCTGCCGTTGTATTCTTCAACACGCACCACAGTAGGCCTTAAATATACGTTACCTCATATAGGCGTACTTATTTGCTCAACGGATCATAACAATGCACAGAACATGTGTTTGGCCATCAACTCACATTGCGTTTTTATTTTATTTTATAATTATTCATTATTAAATTAAATCAATAATTTAAATAAATGATTGATCTTTATGTTATGGCCCACTGGTATGAACATGATAATATGTATTGTTTTAGAGTTTGAGAGTGTTTGGGAAAGTATATTATGCTTGTCCATTCCCCTTCGTGGTTACTGATTCGTAGAGCATTGTAGATTTGAAGAAGAAACGATTTCATCACAGCTGACGCGGAAATACACATTTATTTAACGAGTGGAAAGCCCAAAACGTTGCCCTCTGATTGGAGGGGCAAGACTGACAAGTAGACGGGCCTATGCTAGACGGTAGACTATCGATTTGAGGACAAAACGATAGGGTGCGCTAAGGCAAGTTTTGGTTCTAGCAAAAAGTTCTAGCTTCGCCATAGATACTCATTCAGATATCACCCTCGGTTGTGTGAAGTCATTTCCAGTCCAGTTTGTAGAGATTTGTGCATTCAGTAGTATAATTCATTGCCGTTCGTTGTTTGTGAACTGTATTCTGCAACTGACAGAGAAAGTCTTTGTAGTCTTTGGTAGTGTTTAATTTATCTCCCATTTTGTAAGCAGGAAAGGTAAGAAACCTATATTTTCTCATGGGCCCCTCTTTCTTTGATAATGTATTTCAGATCATCTCTGTTATAGATAACTGTGTTGGCTCATGCTCTTATTTGTTGTATGTCCTGGCACTTTAATCTTTAATCTTTGTAATTTAGTACTTTGATCGCTCTTTGTAATTTGGCACTTAGTCAGAGATGTTGTACACTAGCAATGGTTAATCTAGCACTTGAAATGCTTGAAACTTGTTCTGGTAACTTCTTACTGTATTAGCAGCAATGAAATGTTTCACCTTCTGATGACAAATGTACTCTTTGTAAGTCGCTTTGGATAAAAGCGTCTGCTAAATGCCCTCAATGTAAATGTAACGATTTCAATTTCAACGACTTCGGTAAATGCGGTAGATAATCTCTGTGAAGGATCAGGAAACAACGTGAACCCCCCCTCTGTATCTCACTGCAGCCCAGGCCCAGTGCCTTCTCCCGAGAAGTTCTGCTAGAACTTAGTGGGACAGCTGGATCCAAGATTTAGGAGACGTCTTGCTCTTGATTCTTACAGGTGGGACGCATCATCAGAGGACTGAGCCCAGTCTAACACCTTCGCCGTGACACTGAAGGATTTTTTTAATAAGAGTTGAGTTGGAAGAAATGTTATAATTTCTGGTGAGCTGAAGCGTAGAAGCAGAAGGGGCCAGACCCCCACGGTGAATTAGAGGAACTGGGTCACCCACTGGGTGCGGACAAGATGGAGGTGGGAGACAGCAGGGTGTCGTTAGTGGAGACTCTGGCGCCCGCTGGAAAAGGTCAACCGGTTTCAAAAAGGTAATTCGTCGCACACACACGCACACACGCACACACACACACACACACACACCTGCCTTTGAAACTTTTTCTCTGAAGAAACGCTCTGTACGAATACAGTAGGCATCAAAATCTTGATGCCTACGCACACAAAAATATGTGTGTATGTGTGTGTTTGTGTGTGTGTGTGTGTGTGTGTGTGTGTATGAATAAAGGTCTCTGTGTGTGTTTAAATGTGTGTGTGCATTACGATAGTGTCCGTGAAATGTGTGTTTCTATGTGTCAGTGTACAGATGTTTGTTTTTGTGTTCCTGTGTGTCCGCATACGTGTGTGTTTCTACGTGTGTGTGTGTGTGTGTGTGTGTGTGTGTGTGTGTGTGTATGTGTGTGTGTGTGTGTGTGTGCGTAGATGTGTGTTCCTGTATCTCAATGTTTTTCCTGTGTGTGCACGCCCCTGTCAAACACGCGCAAACGAGAGGCCACAAGTCAATGGCGGCGGCGCTAACCGAATTAGCATTTGGTGGCGCCGTAGCGCCAAGGAGGCTAACGCTAACAAGCAGACCGGCCGACGCATTGCGCCGCTCCATTATGGCTAACCGGGGTCAGCGGTCGCGGCTAAACGACGTCCGCGGAGAGGAGCCGGGGATTAGCTCGGTGATGGACGCAGCCGTCGCTAATGGAGACCTCCGGACCCCCGCTGATGTCGTTAGGGCCGCGGCGCGGCGCCACGCGACACGCGGCCCTCTGACCCGGCGATGTGATTACGCGACCGGCGGCGTCCAACGGGTCTCGGGGGGCAATCACCCGCCAAACCGGGGTGACCTCTGGTCGGAGACTCTGAGTGGGATCAGTAGTCTGAGTGGGGGTAAGTAGTAGTAGTATTTTCCAGCGCCGGGTAAAGTAAAAACAAATTAATGCCTGTAATAAATAATAAATAAGTAATTAATGCCTCAGTGTGTTTAAACATGTGTTGCATGTCTGCTTGTGATTCTGCTTGTGATCTTAACCAACAGGGTGTCCGAAC
>OMKQ01099292.1:0-14672 GCA_900302335.1 Phycis phycis
TTTCTTACCATAGCAAAACATTAAAAACATGTTCAATTAGCAGTATAACAAACATTACCAACACTTCCAGTCAGGTAACATTTTTGAGCTCTTTTTTGCTTCATTAAGGTTGGGATTCTGGCAAGAGATCAACTTTTGGAGGCGGCCCACATGAAATATAGGCTAAAGTCTAAAATCTAGGCTCAAACTAACACAAACACAAGCTGCTGTTTTTTCATGCTTCAAGCTTCTGAATGTGTGCAGTGTGGACGTCTTTGTTGGTTAACATGCACAGTTGTTTTGACCAGTATGGTCAAAACAGACATCCTCTGTAAGTGTGACTTAATGGCAGAACATTTTAAAAACTTAACAGCAGTCCTGGTGTTCAGTCAGTTACACAGGATATCTGCTTTGACCAGTATGGTTTATGGTTTACATTTAGGCAAGCTGCATAAAATGAGCAATTCTTTCTTGCTTGATTCAATATTATAACAATATATTTTTTTAATTGTGGTTAAACAATAATCATGTTGATTTAAATCCAACAGGGTCTCTCCTAAGACCCTGCTGACATTCTGTACCAATGAAGTACTGCTCAGGACTATGATGGCTGGAGACGCCACACTGTCAACTGTAACGCATGTGATAGTGGTGAGTTTAAAATACATGTATATTTATATTGGTGTGTATACTGTTTTATGTTTATTGACCATTTTGTAATCCACAAACATTGACTAGTTCATAGAACCTGCAACACAGAGCAGCTTACCTCCTTGAAATAAAGTAGAAACACAGAAAGGGAATTCTGCTGCAGAAATACCAGTGAAAGGTATAATTTCTGCCGCTAAGGGTTGCTCAATCAAAACAATCCCAATAGACATAATTTGATGACATGAACTGACATGGGACCATGGAAGTTGTCTTCACCACCATTGTTGGTGAAAATCTACCTGACATGACTCCGGCAGAAATCAGTTCACGGACGAGTTAATATATTAAAGTTTTACTTGTTTACTCACTAGTCACGTTTTTCATTCCAATGAAATTGCCACAAGTCATATAATGTTAATTTGCTAACTTACCCCTAGATAAATCGACTACCCAAACAGCAGTACATAATGTTATGTTGGGAATTCAATTGTGGGGTAGCCCAGACCTGTTTTTTCATACTGAAAATCATACTTTTTGAGCATGGTTGTGTTTGAATGTAACTTCATAAGGTTACTGTACACATTCGTTTTCCCCCCCACATAATTAGATTATACTTGTGGTGGTAGCTAACAGGGGTTGGGGTTTGGAAAGATATTCAGATGTTCAACAGATATTCACTCTGAACCCCACAAAAAAGCAGAGAAAGCCCAGTCAAAACGCCCTTTTATTTTCAAACGTTACACTATAGTACATTATTGTGGGAGAACACTGGAGTGGGACGTGTAGGGTGTCTGACTGTCTCAAGTGAGCATGTCCTCACTCCGCACAATGGAGTGATGGCGAGATTAAAGTGCTCCTCCTTTAATGTTTGTATTTTATTTGATCAATTTACGGTTTGGCCAAAATTCACATTGTAGGTAAAAATTCACTGCTGTACCCTCTATACTGTTTATACCATCCACCCCTAGAATTGATTTTCCTGGGGTTGATATACATGAGTAGATGCACCAAGACACATCATCAGTGATGGAACCTGGGGTCATCGGGTGTTTCGGGTCTTTCAACATCATACACCCTTACCCAGGCGTCCCAGCCGGGATTGATCAAGTCCCGACTTGTGTCTAAGTAGCATGTACCCACGGATTGCCCCTCTTGATCCACAACCATCTAGAGGCCTTCTCAGCTGCCTCTGTGATGGTTTTGATGGCCTTTCTCTGGTGTGCGCCTGTGATTCCAAGCAGGCTGTATGCTTTGCAGAGAGATTGCGCTACAAAGCGTCTACACCCCACCTCTATTGGCACACACTGGGCACGCCACCCCCGTCTGCGGCACTTCTCCACTAAGTCGGCATACTTACCACGCTTCCCCTCATTGGCCTGCGCTCCTCCCAGGGAACTGTCAGCTCTAGTAGGACCACTACTAGAGCTGAGCTGAGTTGTTTTATTGAATCTGAAAACAGAAGTCTGGTCTGGTCTGGTCTCAGGGTGGTTTCCGCGATGTGCTCTGGAAATCTGAGCTGCTTCCCCAGGTCGGCCTTCATCTGCCAGTCTGGTGCGGTTCCAAGGAGTCCCCCTGCCCTCCTATGTTGGGGCTTAGGCTTGTCCCCTGCTTGGACAAAAGCAATCGCCTGCCTTGCTGGTCAGGAAGGCTTGTTCTGGGTGATACTGGTGAAGATGGTTTCTGATGGTTTGCTATCGCCTTCAGCAACTGGTCGTGACACCAAGTATAGCGTCCTTCTCCCAGGGCTTTTGGGCAACAGCTGAGGATATGCTCTAGCGTTCCTCCTCTGAGGCACAAGAGACATGATGGTGTGTCAACCTTGCCCCAACAGAAGAGGTTGGATGGGCTGGGTAAGACGTCATTAACGGAAGCAATCAGGAACTTGATCCGGTAAGGTTCAGCTTACCAAAGCTCGGACCAGGAGATCTTACGGTCCACTGCCTGTTCCCATCTCGTGCACCTTGCTGTTGCATCCCCACCATCTGGCTAGCACGCAGTTCCTCCACACCAGCTCTCACCTCTTCTTGAACCAATCGGTGTCTGTTTTTGCCCAGGGCTCTGTCGTTGCGTGTGGTAGGAACAAAAAGCCTTTTTTCAAGAATGGCTGGAAACTGGACAGGCTCTGAAACGAGGGAGCTCCTCTCAGTCCGCAAGTTTTATGGTGGCTGGCATCCATACATGTTGCATTCCCGCCATTTGCTGGACTGTCCCTTAGCCCATCTATTCTGACATTGCTATGCCATATTTACATTTACATTTAGGGCATTTAGGAGATGCTTTTATCCAAAGCGACTTACAAAGAGTACATTTGTCATCAGGAGGAGAAACATTTAATTGCTACTAATACAGTCAGAAAGTTACCAGAACAAGTTTCAAGCATTTCAAGTGCTAGATTAACCACTGCTAGTGTACAACATCTCTGACTAAGTGCCAAGTTGCAAAGAGCGATCAAAGTGCCAATTACAAAGATTAAAGTGCCAAGACGTACAAGAAATAAGAGCATGAGGATAGTTATGCAGGGTTCAGGTGAACTCTGAACAAGTGGGTTTGAGTCTCTTCCGGAAGAAGGGGAGTGACTCTGCAGTCCTGACATTGGCAGGGAGCTTGTTCCACCACTGCGGTGCCAAAACAGAGAAGAGTTGAGATTTCGCCAGCCGACCTTTTCCTCCTTTTAGTGATGGCTACCTGTCGACCAGCTGAGGTAGTTGAGCGGAGTGCTCGAGCAGGGGCGTGGTGTTTCACTTATGTTTGGAGGTAGGTAGGTGCAGTTCCTTTGACGGCTTTTTAGACCAGTAGCATCGTCTTGAATTTGATGCAAGCCACTACAGGAAGCCAGTGGAGGTCTTGGAAGAGGGAGGTCACGTGGGAGAATTTGTTTCGGTTGAACAAGGGTTCAAGATGGAAATCTTCCAGAACATAGCTGCATGTGTTAGTGAAAATCACTCGCAGTGCCTGTAAGGTTAACCCAGTATTTAACCTGTAACTATGTGTGAAAGAGCGTCTAATTATTCTACTGCGGTTGGCCTACTCAGTGGTGCATTTTCGGTGTTCTGCTAAACTCTGGTGCCACATTGGTTCTTTATGCTGAAACGCTTCTATATTCCATTTATCAATGCAGGTTTTGTCATGATTGGATATAAAAACTGTGTGTTATCAGACAGCTCTCCGTCTCCACAGAGACTGGCCACTGATTTTATAGATACTTTATGTTAATTAGCATACAGTTTATTATGTAAGCCTGTAAAATATATGAGCCATTTATTCTCTGTCAAATTGAATGCAGAAGCCGACATGAATAGATTTGCACATTGTTGGCATATTGTGAAATGTGAATTTGTTTGCAGCAGCAGTTAGGCATTTAGCAGAGGTGTTACACCTCGCATGTAGACTGTGGGAAACCCTGGTATGGAAAACTATTGATCGCTGATGGCGTTGTTCTCTCGGACAGATACTTTTTTTTTATGACCTGCCCAAGTAAAGTCTGTGGGAAACTGCATTAGCTTGATGGCTTGCATGAGCAACATGAGCAACAACAAGTAGTACATCCTCGTAAGCTAGATCACTATTTAAATATCCCATCAATAATTTTGGTCTCTACTTCATTACTGCTTTTGTGTGTTCCTCGGAAGTTGATGGGTAAAGGGCATATTTAGATAATGTAATTACAACAACAAAATAGGAGCAACATTCACATAAATATTCTCTGTCAATATTCTTGTGCTTATTGTTTAACTTAAAAGTTTGAGCATTTGCAAATTCCATGGTCATATTTGGCACATTACTGCACATTAATTTTATTTGAAAAATAAAACATCCTCTGTATATTCATTACATATTCTGTACATATATTTAATATTTTGTCTTGTTAGTTTCCGTTTTTATATTCATGTTTCCTTATTGTTATTGTTTGGCCCAAATGCCAAGAAAAATGAAGAAATTATTGCATGTGTTACACTTACTTGGCAATAAAGCAAATTCTGATACTTAACACAGGGTTGGATCCTATTAGTCAAAGTCAAAGTCAAAGTAGCTTTATTGTCAATTCCTTCACATGGCAAGACATACAAAGAAATCGAGAGTACGTTTCTCACCCTCCCACGGTGAAACAGATAAAGTGGACAGGCACAACATGTAGGACAGGACATTCCTAATACTAAAACTAAAGCTAAACATGCAAGACAGAATACAAGTAGTAAGAATAAATATGCAATGTGCAATGTTGGAATCAACTGTTAAATGAGGTAGGATATAGCAGCATAAGTAGCATAAATAGATAGTGCAAACAGTAGTATATTGCAATTGTTGTAATTGACAGTGCAAAAGAACAGTACAGATTAGATTATACTTTATTCATCCCACAGCGGGGAAATTTACCCGTCACAGCAGCAGAAAAGTGTAGTACACACCACAGAAATTAAAGAAGAAAGGGGCAGACACTACAACGATCAGACAGAGGTATCTTATAACCAACACAATAAACAAAAACGAACAAACAAACAAACAGAAAATGTGCAAAACAAGTACTTGAGTATGTTGTATGGTAAAGTGGCAGTAATATAAATAATATTGCAATTGTAAAGTGACCATAATATAAATAATATTGTACAATATTGTAGTAATCAGTACAGCAGTGTAATTAGTGCTGTCTTTACTGATCTTCGAAAAGATCATTATGAAATGGATACAGTGTTCATGTCCAAGACTGAAGGACCTACAAGAGTCCAACCTTTTAAGAATGCTTCAGGTCAAATGCCATAATTTCCATGAGACTTTCTTTGTCTAGACATCATTTAAGTTCATTAGGAGATACACTGCCTGGCCAAAAAAAAAGTTGCCACCTGGATTTAACTAAGCAAATATGTAAGAGACTCCTATTAGATAGATAATTACTGCATCGGCGATTATCTTTCAGATGGCAACAAGTTATTCAACTCCAACTGATGCAATGAGTAGCTTCTCATTTGTTAAACAACCATATCGAAAGACAGATCCAGTGGTCGTGGAAAAGATGTTAGTCTGTTTGAGAAGGGTCAAATCATTGGCATGCATCAAGCAGAGAAAACATCTAAAGAGATTGAAGAAACTACAAAAATTGTGTTAAGAACTGTCCAAAGCATTATTAAAAACTGGAAGGATAGTGGGGAACTTCGAGGAAGAAATATGGTTGAAAAAAAATCCTGGTTGATCTTGATCGGCGATCACGTTTGGTAATAATTATAATAATAATACATCGGACTTATATAGTGCTTTTCAAAATTCTCAAAGATGCTTTACAAAAATAAACAAACAAACAAAACAAGCAGAAAATGATAAGTAGGGAGCAAGACGTGGAGAGGGGGGTTAGCTGGGGAAGGCGAGTCTGAAGAGGTGGGTTTTGAGGGCCTTTTTGAATGATGACAGTGTGGGGGCGTTTTTGATGTGGTTTGGTATTGAGTTCCACAGAGAGGGGGCGGCGACTGAGAACGCCCTGTCACCCCAGGTTCGGCGCTTGGTCCTGGGGATGTGCAGGAGGTTAGCATCAGCAGACCTGAGGCATCGGGAGGGGGCGTGCTGGTGGAGGAGGTCAGAGAGGTAGGATGGAGCCAGGTTGTTGAGGGCCTTGTAGGTGGTGAGTAGAATCTTGAAGTTTATCCTGTGTTTAACTGGGAGCCAGTGGAGGTCATGGAGGACTGGGGTAATGTGGTCCCTTGATATTGGTATTGGTAAGTAGGCGGGCGGCAGAGTTCTGTATGTACTGGAGTTTGTTTTGGACTTTGTTTGTGGTGCCACAGAGGATACTGTTGCAGTAGTCGAGCCTGGATGTTACAAATGCATGGATGAGTGTTTCTGCAGCAGTGGGTGACAGTGAAGGTCGGAGGCGAGCAATGTTACGGAGGTGGAAGAAGGCTGTTTTGGTGATGTGGTTGACATGGGGCAGGAACGAGAGGGTGGGGTCCAGGATGACTCCAAGGTTATGGATTTGGGTGGAGGGGGTGACGGTGGAGCCATCAATATTGAGTGTGACGTCCTGTGTTGTGCTAGTAAGGGAGTCCGGACCGATGATTAGGATTTCTGACTTATTGCAGTTGAGTTTCAGAAAGTTTCTTTGCATCCATGATTTTATGTCCAATAGGCAGGTGGTGAGGGTGGAGTGGGTGGCAGCAGTGATGGTCTTGGAGGAGAGGTAGAGTTGAGTATCATCGGCATAACAGTGAAACTGTAGGCCATGGCGGCGGAGGATCTGGCTAAGTGGGAGCATGTAGAGGATGAAGAGAAGGGGACCAAGCACCGAACCCTGGGGGACACCGTGTGTGACAGGAGCTGTGGTTGATTTGCAGTTATTAAATGAAATGAATTGATGTCTGTCAGAGAGGTAGGACTGGAACCAGGAGAGGGCAGTGCCTGTAACACGGATGGTGAATTTGAGGCGTGCGATGAGTGTGGAATGGTTAATGGTGTCAAAAGCAGCGCTGAGGTCAAGAAGGATGAGGATGTTGATGAAACCGGAATCTGAGGATAACAGTAGGTCATTAGTGACTACGATTAGAGCAGTCTCTGCGCTGTGTTTTGAGCGGAAACCAGACTGAAAAGGCTCATAGAGGTCGTTGGAGTCGAGGTGGGATTTGATTTGGGTGACAACGACTCTCTCCAGTACTTTAGACAGGAAGGGCAGGTTGGAGATGGGCCGGTAGTTGTTGGGGGAGTCAGGGTCAAGTCCAGGTTTTTTGAGTATTTGGGTGACTGTGGCAAGTTTTAAGGTGGAGGGGACGTAACCAGAAGACAGGGAGGAGTTCACGGTTTTGGTGATGAGTGGACAGAGTGTGGGAAGGCAGACCTTAACAAGGGTGGAGGGGAATGGGTCCAAGGCACTGGTGGAGGACTTCATGCCGGCTACCACTGAGGATAGGTCAGATGGAGAGATTTCAGTGAATGATGAGAAGGTGTGATTTGTCTGCAGGGGGTCGAGTTCGGATCCAGGGGGGGTGGTGGAGGCCAGCTGGTTGTGGATAGTGTCAATTTTATTTTGGAAGAACCGTAGGAATTCATTGCATTTGTCCACAGTGAAGGAGTGCGAGAGGTTGTCCATGGGTTTAAGGAGTTTGTTAACGGTGGTGAATAGTGTCCTTGGGTTGTCACAGCCAGACTTGATTAATCCAGAGTAACATGCAGAGCGGGTGGTGTTAAGGGTGTTTTTGTAAAGATGTTGGTGTTGTTTATATGCCTCTGCGTGAACAGTGAGACCTGTTTTCCTGGCAAGCCGCTTGAGTTACAAATACTCCAGTGGAATGGTAAGACGGTAAAATGGAAAAGAATAAACAGTATAGAAGTAATCACAGTTGAAATATAAATATAAAAATATGTACAAATATACATAAATCTAGGCATGCACTATAAAAATACAAAACATACAATAAATACAATAAATTGAAATTAGAAATATAAAGGTCAGTGAATTGTGAAGTGACAATAAAGTGATAAGTGACCACATAAAGAGAGGGGGCAGCTGACTCTCAGAGGAAGGTGTTGTGTAGTTTGATGACCACAGGCAAGAATGATTTGCTGTGTTCCTGTGTGCTCTGTGGTGCATATAACTGTTTGTTATTATTCCAATCCATTTTTATGCTTTTTATTTTTTTTAAACTTTTTTTCTATTGTCTGACGTCAAGTTCATAATTTATCAACAAAAACATTTTACAAGTTTTTTCCGGCCTCTAGCTATTTATATGTAGGCTACAGATATATACATATATACTGTATCTTGATACTAAATTGAAACAAAAAGGCAGGGTTATGTTTCATATCATGTTTAATTTTATTGGGTAAAGGTAACCATATAGTATTGCCAAGATAAGCTCAGATGGTGATGTATACCAGCAATGGTTAACCTGCTTACTGTATTAACAGCAATTAAGTTTCACCTTCTTATGACATATGTACTTAAGTCGCTTTAGATAAAAGTGTCTGCTAAATTCCCTAAATGTAAATGTAAATGTAAATGATGTTGACAAGTACATCGCTGTTCCAATTGCAGAACGGGGCAGTATTGTGTCCACCCGTCCGAAGGAGTTTATACTCCCGAGTTGACCTTGCCAAGTCTAAACTGCCGCAACCCTGTACGCAACCCTGCTATACTTGGCATGGCAAGATCCTTTTACTGACAGAGAAATCCAACCAGAGGGACATTCTGGATCCAAATCATCTCAACATGTACATTATGTGAAATAAGTACATCAGGGAAG
This sequence comes from Phycis phycis, assembly GCA_900302335.1. NCBI lineage: Eukaryota > Metazoa > Chordata > Actinopteri > Gadiformes > Phycidae > Phycis > Phycis phycis. The sequence continues at coordinate 8,850 of OMKQ01099292.1, forward strand.
CGGGGCTGATCGTTTGACCTTGGCCGCGATGATTACGATAACAAATAGTGTCCCCAGGTACACTGTGAATACCTAATAATGACTCTATTTTAGAGCAATGATCAGTGTCCACTGCATGTCACTATTATCTGTTCCTGCTCAAGATCGTGCTGGTGGGCTCTGAGGAGGGTCTGTATGCCCTGAACGTCATCAAGAACTCCCTGACACACGTCCCTGGGCTGGGCTCCGTCTTTCAGATCCACATCATCAAGGAGCATGAGAAGCTGCTGATGATCGTTGGTGAGATCTACGTTCTGCTCGTCATGGCAACAGTCTTTGCTAAGAAGCAACAAACCTTTTCGGCTTAAAACAAAGAAAAACAAACAAATTACTATGGGTCTGTTAAATTTGTGTAAAAGCAATTAACATGGATAACCACTGACTTCCATATAAGGGAATACAAAAATAATACTTGAACCATAAAAGAAAAAAAACAAACAAAATTGCATTTTCACACTTCATGGTCCATAAAGACTGTACTTATCTCCACACTTCACATGACTCCCTCTGTATTGTTTTAACGACGCTTTCTAACTGTAAAATTAGAATCCTCTACAAACTATGAAAAATGTATTGCACTTTTGGGCAATTTCTCTAATGTGTGTGTTTGTGTTAGGGGACGAGAGAGCACTCTGTCTGGTGGAGATTAAGAGAGTGAAGCAGTCTCTGGCCCAATCCCACCTGCCCAGCCAATCAGAGCTGGCGCCTTATATCTTTGAGACGGTCAAGGGCTGCCATCTGTTTGCAGCTGGACGAGTAGGTGTTTTATCTTCTCAGGAAGACAGTAGGTGTTTTATCTTCTCAGGAAGCCAGAGTTGGATGATGATGATGATGATGATGACACATATTTTACAGATTGACAATGGCCCATGTATATGTGCTGCAATGCCAAGCAAAATCACCATCTTGCGCTACAACGACAATCTCAACAAGTTCTGCATTCGAAAGGTGCATATTTTTTTGCAAAGCAATACAATATAAAATGTGAAATGTACAAAAATATGTGTATAAACAACAATATATATCGTGACATCAATGCATCACAGAGTTGTCACAATGATATCTAACTCAGATGAACTTTTATTAAATCCCCCTGAAGTGACTCTATTACTATATACCTATATATACCTACCTATATACCTCACCCACATGGGGCTAGATGTTGTTGAAACTCAGATCTAGTCCTGTGAACAATGGATAACTACTATCTCTCCATCTGGTCCTGGTTGTGGATGTGATTCCTCAGGAGATTGAGACCCTGGAGCCTTGCAGCTGCATCCACCTGACCAGCTACAGCGCCATCGTTGGCACCAACAAGTTCTACGAGATTGAGATGAAGCAGTTTGTGCTCGAGGGTGAGAGAGCAAAACACGGCTGTGTCGCGGTCGGTTGTAGTGAAAAGAAAAGAGAAACCAGCATATTTGTGTTTATTTCATGTTATGGTTGTCTCCACCTCAATGTTCTCTGTGGCATTGCAGTGGTATTGTATAATTCTTTGGCCTTGTGTACAATATACAGGCACAGTCAGCAGGCAGAGACCATTGTGTAGGCGGTCGATTTTATTTCCAAGCGCAAACATAACACAGCTCAAAATAATCACAAAATGTTTTTTGTGCTGGAATGCTGAAATACTGTACTCTGTCTGGGGTGCATATGTGTCAAGTAATACTTTATAACACCACTGTGCGATCCTACTTGTGAGAAATGATGACAGATACTATATTAGTGCCAGTACTGAGGTGAAATGAGGCCCAGTGGCCAACACATACTACATTCACCGAAAATATAGTATAGTATAGTATAGTAGAAAGTGCATTCCATTAAATGAGGAAAGATTCAGGGAATAAATATGAAATGAAATTAGGCATGAATGTATGGGCCTGCTAGCTCCTCATGTATTAGCTATAAACAGACCCTTGATGTGAACCAATGTGTTCTTTTTGTATACAGAGTTCCTGGATAAGAACGACACCTCGCTGGCTGGCGCCGTGTTTGCTGCATCTTCCCAGTGCTTCCCCATTGCCATCATGCAGGTGGCCAACAGCATGCAGAAGGAGGAGTACCTGCTCTGTTTCCATGGTGAGCTTCTTCCATGAGTGCCCACACACACACTTTCTGCATTGTTTTAAGCGATCCAGCACTTGTATTGAAAGGTACCATGATGCTGATCGGTGTGGAAAGGCCCCAGTACTTACATGCAATCACAGTTCTTTGATTAAAAAACAAACAAGGATCATCAAGGGCATCATTGTTAATGTAGTCTTTGCTACTTCCACACCTTTTCTAAATCCCTCATTACATGTAATGTATACTTCTTAGTGTAAATGTTTGTTAGCACAATTTGCTGTATCACTAGACCTAGCCTTGACAGCCTCCTTAACATAAGACAGCATACAAAAAAATACACCTTTTGTTTATTGGTCATGCAGCAATACAATTTTAGGATGTCTTTTATTCTGATGTTATGCATCGACAGAGACAAAGGCATCTGCTGAATGACTAAATGTAAAACAATATTAGAATCACGTTAACTGCAGGATTGACTTCCTGCTGCAGAGTTTGGATTGTTTGTGGACGCGTACGGGAGGAGGAGCCGCACAGAGGACATCAAGTGGAGCCGCCTGCCCCTGGCCTTTGGTGAGGAGTCACAACAACACACAGCCGTCCTGTGGTGTAACTTTCACTTCACCTTGTCTCTCCTCTGGTGCAGCCTACAGAGAGCCCTATCTGTTTGTGACATATTTCAACTCACTGGACGTCATCGAGGTCCAGGGTCATACTTCCCTGGGGTAGCTATAAATATACCACTTTACACTGATGTCAAAGTAGACAACAGATTAGATAGCTCAAGGTAACAATTATACACATTGATACATTATATACTCATTTACACAAAATCACTGCCTGCTCATGTGGCTGCAGGCCTCTGGTGCTGGCTCACCTGGACATCCCCAACCCCCGCTACCTGGGCCCAGCCATCTCCTCCGGGGCTGTCTACCTGGCCTCTTCATACCAGAACAAGCTGAGGGTAATATGCTGTAAGGGCAGCCTGATCCGGGAGTCCGGAGAGCTGCAGAGGAACGCGTCCAGCCGAGGGTCAGCTCTTGACACACACACACACACACACACGCACACGCACTGCTGTCCTGACTGTTGGAGGGGTCACCGGAAGGGCCCTTGCAGGGCTGTCTGAACTGGCTGGTAGAGGCGTGCCAGCTGAGCTGCAGTTGTAGCACCTCAGAGGGAACAGTCTTTGGTAGGGCCCTTCTGTGTCCCTTCCTGGTCTGGAGAGGCCCCACATTGGGCGCCAGTGTAACAATGTCCTTGCTAGCCGCCACCTAAGTGGCATTTCTGGCATTTCTGGGCTCCTTCACAACCAGGACACAGGATGGTGATGTTGACAACCACTTTATTCTAGAGTTTGAAGGACAATGAAACATAGAGATGGTGCTCCATGCTGCTATGTAGAAGATCTCTCCCTGAGTGTGTGAGGTGATGGCTGGTTTAACCTGTGTCCACAAAAGGTGTGTAGCCTCACCCGGCCAGAGTCCAATCAGCTTGACTCCTAACTTTTTATTTCTTCTCAACCCAAGGTCTCTGGCCATAGTTTCAAACTGACCACAAATTCATGAGTTATTTTCCCGATTTGGGGAGTGGAATGACCTGCTTATGTCACTAATACTCTCTACCCCAACCCTCTCCCCAATTCTCACTCACTCTCCCCCTCAATCTCCCTACTGCTCTCCCTAACCCTCCTCTCCTTACCCTTACTTTGCCTACTCTCCCTAACCCTCACCCTCAACATTCTCTCGAACCCTTTGCTTATGCTTAAGTTGTCCAGAGGAAGATTTCCATTTCCAGTCAAATTGTCCTGTTGACTGAAAACCAGACAAAGACAAAATTCTGCAATATTTATCTATACCGAATCATCCCATATATTGTGTGTTTATACATTTAATACAAGAGCACAAACTTCACTCATTACAAACTGGCAGCCACCAGTGTATTTACCAAGCTTAACAGCCCCCCCTGCTGTAGGGTTCAGACAATGACGACCTGAAAGACATTTAGAAAAATGTGTTCATGAAATATGTCAATGAAATATGCAAATCAAGGAAAAGAAAAAAAAAACATGATAATTAAGTAAAAGGTACAAATTGGCAAGTATATGAATATCAAACTATTTTGTTTTCAATTTGTTCCACTGTTTGCTTGGACCACTGTGACTCAAGACTAATTGCCAAGCAATTGGAATGGTAATAAAGGGCAACACAAATATGAGTAAACTTTCTGGAGACAGAGACTTCACAATAAATGGGGCCTTCTTTTCAGATCAAATATTTGGGATTGGAAAATCTCATTGCCTCAACCTTCTTGCCTCAACCTTTTGTAGCTAGTCTGGAAGAAATCTGCCAAGTTTTCAGACCCCCCAGAACACAAAAAATTTGTGATTGATCAAAATGTTTAATCAGATATTCTGTCACAGATTGATACTACCAATTCTTACTGACAACTAATAATGAAATCACTTGAGGGACAGACGTGGTGAACATGCCCCAGCCTGTTTTCTTTACCCCACTTCAACAGCAGTCCCAGCAAGCGTGGCCCTCCCACCTACACAGAGCACATCACTAAGCGCCTGGCCTCGGGGCCTGGCAGCCACGACGGCCTGCACCGCGAGCCCAGCACGCCCCACCGCTACCGGGAGGGCCGGACAGAGTTCCGACGAGACAAGTCTCCTGCACGGCCCCTGGAGAGGGAGAAGTCCCCTGGCAGAGTGCATGACAGCCGCAGGGAGAGGTCCCCAGGGAGGTTCGGAGACAGCAGCCGACTCCACTCGAGCTCAGTCCGTACCCAGCTCACACCAGTCAACAAGGTAGCCCACCACCTGTACACACTGAAGGCCCTGTGGGGAATAGAGGCTACCTGGAACACACTGCGGTTGTTTTTATTTTGTTAATTAAAAGTAAATTACAAAACTAATTCTAAATCAAAATTACAAAGTCTACACCAAGTGTGTGTATTGTGTAACTCCTGATGGTTTGAATGGTGCCATGTAATGTCTTCCTATAGTTCACATGGCCTCACCTAGCAGCCAGTGTGGTTGATTATTCCCCCAGATGGATGCTATTAGGTTAAAAGCTGTATTACATTTTAACCAACAAAAATAAAAAGGCCATATAAATGTATCTAATTGTTAATTAATTTACTTGCATAGTAACTCATGGGGACGCAAATCTATTGTGAATCTGTGTGGCTATCCCATCGATTTTACAGGTGTGGGATCAGTCATCTGTGTGACCCCGTTTCCCTGTTCCTTGCTTCTGATTGGATGTTGAGGAGAACAGCATCTTCACTCCCTTTGCGCCCACACGTCATGGAGTGGACGTCCATCCCAGCTCCTCACTCAACACAAGACACTTGCACTGGAAGACGTTTACTTTGTTAGCAACTATAGGATGTGTGTATAGGATGTGTGTGTTCAACGCAAGATTTCGGGGCAGCTGATCTAAAGATAAGACCAGGAGAAACATAGAAACATAGAAACACAGAGACAGAGACAGAGACAGAGACAGAGAGACACACACACAGAGACAGAGACAGAGACAGAGACAGACACACACACACACACACACAGACAGACACAGACAGAGAGACACACACACACACACACACACAGACAGACACACACAGAGACAGAGACACACACACAGACAGAGACAGAGAGACACACACACACACACACAGACAGAGACACACACACACACACACACACAGAGACAG
>OMKQ01099294.1:0-12153 GCA_900302335.1 Phycis phycis
GTTTTTGATTGTGCGTGTGCGAGTGTCATTTGCTTCCCTATTTTGAACCCGATTTCGGCAAAGTCAGATTCCGTTAGTCTGCGGCTGTAACTGAAGGCCTGTATTTGTTTCTAAAACATAATAAGTTGATGATTGGCCTTGACTCAGCATGTAGACATCATTTGTTTCAGTGCCATAAAATTACATTTTTTGCGTTTTGATTCTTAAATCTGTAAAATAATTTATATTGGCATATCAACATGCATAATATTACTTCACTGTGCATTGTGTTACAATACAAACAACTAAATTACAACTCCAATCAAAAGAAATGTGAATTAAATGTGAGATTTGGCATGCTAAAGAAAAGCAACTTTAGCTCCTAATGAAGTTCTGTGTTGAAGGAAACCAAACTGTTTTTTTTTTCTATAGGATATTTTCTCTAAACATGATTAAGTTGGTTAAAAAGTACTTTCTAAATTATTTGAAGCCACCCAAGAAATAATGTCTGGGTTTGACTGACAAGTACATAGCAATAGCTGCTTTATTTATTTTTTCCTACTTTACTTTTTTTTTTTGTTTCTTAATAGCTGGAATAAGTTACATTTGTGCACTGCTTTTCCAGTCATGGAATTGGCTGGACCTTCAATGTCTTATTGGACTGAACTAATTCATGGCTTCAACGGATATTTCTTATTTGTGCATTGAGATTGTATTGGTTGAATAAAACAAATAGGGTATATCCAAGGCCAGGCACATAATAAATTGGGGTGAATGTGTATCTTAAAGTAAACACACACACACACACACACACACACACAAAATAAGTAGATTCTGAATTTTTACTGAAAAATATTCACAGACCTAAAACATGCACAAAGTAGGAGCAAGGTCACTGGAGTACAGTGGATGTGGTTAACACAGTCTGTACCCATGGGGGGGGGGGGGTTCCTTAAATTTAAACAATATGCAAAAACAAAATGCAAAAATCTGACAATCAACAGGATGTGGTGTGCAGGACATTTACAAGACACCGCCACCTTTTGTCAGGGAAGGGGGTTTGAGTCATCTGCTGGAAAATTACATTTGATTTCCTTCACTTTCTCCGGTTTCTAAAAATAAACGTAATTTGCCATGAATCCCTGTCGTATTTTGTGATCAGTATATTTAAAAGGTGGACATTTGTTCGCTATTGAATTCTGAGTACACAACATACAATTTCCATACATGAGGATACATCTTTTCCTCCAAGGGGCCTGATGGTTTGGCCACAGCGTTTCCACTGTTGGCCCTTCATTAAGCAGCAGGGCTGCGGCCACAGAGACGGACCGGGTTACCTCTTATCACTTTTTCTCCATAAAAGGAGTGATTTCAGACAGCCACAGCTTGAACCAGAAACTGGCTGATATTGAGGCCGCCTTGGCAGGGACACATTTCTTTTTTATGGGTTGAAATGAAAACAATATTACCTATTTATAACTGGTAGATTATTGCTAAATTCCAAACCAAAACACCTGGCGGTAAGGGCTTCAGTTTCTTTATTATTTAGAAAATTCTGATGAAACTTTGGTGAAGAGCTTTTCACACGTTTTGTAACATAAGTATTTAACATAAATAGCCACTGAGAGCTGATGTCTTATCTAAACTATGGCACCTCATACCATTATATATGGTATATATATATATATAGGTGGTATATATATATAGGTATTCAATTCAATGGAAAGTAAAGCTAAGGACAAAGTGTATGCTATCATAACAGACATAAAAACTCAAAATTTGGGGTATATATATATATAGCAAAGACGTACATAACCCAACATACTGTATAACATAGTTCAGATGACGTTCTTATTAAAATAAGCATATCTGTTTCTTAATTAAATAATATAGAATTGTTTAAAATATAAGCTACCCCAAGCCATTTCCGCAACCTTTTTCCCCAGCATTTGCCCAGCATTTGCCCACCTTTTCCGACAGCCCCCAGACTTGCTGCTGCTGCTCCCCGCTACATCCACAGTTTCCACCCCTACTGCTTGCGGTTGAGTGCCTCAATGGCGGTGCTGAGCATCTTGCAGTCCAGGTAGGCCACCAGGCCGCCCCGGTTGGCCCAGCAGTCCGCTCCCTTGCTCTGGGCATGGGGTCGGTGGTAGGTGAGCTGGGCCCCCCGGGGCTCCGGAGACCTCAGGCTCTCCGTGTAGTCGACGATCCCCCCGCCGAGCGCCCGCAGCAGGGCGTGAGGGGCGCACGAGTCCCACTTGAAGGTGCTGCCCTCGGACAGCACGTAGACGTCGACCAGGCCCAGGATCACGCACAGGATCTTGTAGCCGGCGCCGGAGGCGTACGTCAGCTTGTCCGGCCCGCACAGCGAGGCCAGCGCCTTCTTCACCGCGGGCTTCTCGCTGGAGCTCAGCACCACGCTCAGCCCTGAGCCCTCGGGCGTTCTCTCAGGGCGGGGCACCGAGCACACGTTCACACTTCCGCAGCACACCCCCCAGAAATGCATTCCTTTCCAGCTGTGATGAGCAGAGAGGGTGATGAAATTAATTCCTTCCGATGAAATTCATTCCTTCCGATGAAATTCATTCCTTCCGATGAAATTCATTCCTTCCGATGAAATTCATTCAATGCTATGGGGTGATTCATGACTTACCGCCCTGAAGGGTCTTTGGAGTTGAAAGGCTGGTTGATGACACCCATGACAGGCTCCCCAGTGCTGCGGAGGTAAACCCCGATCAGGACCAGGGCGCAGTGCAGACCCGACGGAGACAGGTGGCCCTCTTCCAATACCTCCTCGCGACCCTCAATGTACTGGCTGGTAGCGTCTTCACATAAAAAAAAAAAACACAAAAGAAGTGTAACACGTTCAGAGTTTACGTACTTTTTTGTTCGTCAAATTGTTTGGACAGCGTTTTACCGATCGGGTCGATCCAGATGGCGAGTTCGGAGGGACTGTGCGGTATGCACAGGTCCCCGGTGTCTGTGTCCACGGCGACCGGGTCCTGGTGGATGGCCTTGGCCAGCAGGGACGCTGCCGCAGAGTCGCCGTCCAGCACGCTGGACAACAGGGCTGCGGTCTCCGTCTCGGTGGGACACACCGTCACCACCACACTCTCACCTGTCACACACAGCAACACTCATATGGTGGGCATCTCAGACAAGACACGCTGCCTCTACTGTAGTTTAGTAGTAGTAGTAGTAGTAGTAGTAGTAGTAGTAGTAGTAGTAGTAGTAAAGTCACGATAAAGTCACTACTACTACTGGTACTGGTAGTGGTAGTGATATATAATATAATAATATAATATAGTATATAGTGATATATATATAATATATAATATATAATATAATGGATAATATTATATGTTATAACCTGACCGTGACCTGTTCAGCTCCAGTCTGGGTCAAAAAGTCCCAGACCTGGGGATCAGTGGTGATTACTTAAGACAATGCAGATCATTTTTACAGTTTGCAGTTCATAAGTACAGTGAAATAATTTTACAGTTCATAAGTATAGTGAAATAATTTTACAGTTCATAAGTCTAGTGAAATAATTACCCAGTCCATTTTCAAACTTGTTGGATTCTTCGCCTTGGATGAAACCGCTCAATTCAGGGAACTGGCCAAAAACAAATAAAATATAGTGTAAGATAATGCTATATTAGCACATGATATTATATACTGTAGTATATGAGTAGACGTCCTACCTCAGCACCAACATAATGTCGGATCATCTCCTGTATCACCACGTCAGCAAGTGTCTTAAAGTCCTGGACAAACTTCTTGTTTTTATCATCTCCCGTCTTCTCTTGTACAAGAAGTTCAAAGAGCGGCGCTTCTTGTCTGCAGACTCGGGCCACATTGGCTGCTTTTTCTGCCACGCACAGCAACACTTTTAGTAGGGCAGCCATTCCTTAATTAAAGGATATTTCACGTTTTTAGTTCAGAGTGCTGTGGGGCATCTAAATGAGAGTGAGAGATACAAAAATGGAAGCGTATCTTTGGTGACAAGAGAGTGAGAGAGTATTCTGGGACGCACTGGAGTAATTATGGTGACGGAATTAAATAGGGCATTTCTGGGTAAAAGTACATGAGAGGTGTGGCCTGAACATCGTTTAATGTAGAGCCGGACTGTTTTGGGCAATTGCCTTCTTGTTTTTGTAAATCCGTCACCATCATCCCTTCCAAAACAGAGCTCAGTGGTTTAAGATGGGTGAGTTCCCCCATAGTTTTCCCCAACATAATAACACATGTGAAAAAAGTTGCAAAACGATGAAACCCATACCTGACTCGAGAAGATAGGTTACTGATCGCGCTTCCTTCTCGGACTGCAAATGATCTTATTATGATCTATTAATTCCAGTGAGCTTTCCCCCCGATTCCGACCAGCGGTCACGACGACGTGAAGTGACAAGCAGCCAGTAAACCGTTTACAAACGTCTATTACCACTCAGAATGTCACTACATTCCCTCACTTCAAGTCGTGTTTCCTGGTCGTGCCTGCTCACGTTTCATGACGTCACCATAGGGGCGGTGTTTGGGATGTTGAGATTAACAAGGTGCCGCCGAGATGACACGAACTCACCGAGCCGAAGAAGAGAGGAACGGAACCGGATGCGTTCTTTTTTTTCGTCTGCCGACCCGATACATTCCGCCGTCAGCATTGATTGACTGGTGGTCAAATCCCGTAGTTCAGCCGCAAAATGTGGAACATTTTAACGCTATGTCCCTCCGCGCTGTGACATTTTTTTTTAACTTCTGTAGCCCATATCTGTATTCTGTATTCAGACAAAGTGCCTAAAAAGAAAAAAAACGTGTCAATGAACACACACACACAGAAGCACAGACAAACACACAGCAGAAATATGATACTAATTAAGATGTAAGGAGTAAGTGGTTTCCGCAATGCCTATGACCACTAGAATCCATTAGACCCCACAGGATTTACAGTGTGAGGAATGAGGAGACTGCATGCTCACTCTACTTGTGAAGCAACCATACAGTCAGATAGATATTCAGTTGGTCTCAGTCACTGCTTTCAGATTCAAGTTTAACAAAAAACAGCATCTTCAAATGCAGGTAAACCAATTTATATTGTGTATGACACTAATTGTGATTGTTGTGAGGTAAACTATACCTCATAATCTCGCCTATATTGATTAGATTTTTTTAAAAATTATGATTCACGAAACATTGTCATGCAATGTGTGACGGAAAATTTGATATCCAAAAAAATGTGAAATACAGCAGGTTGTTATATATAGATATACATATGCATACGCTAGCATAATCTTTTTCAAAATTTATAATTTATTATAATTTATTTTCAAAAATATTATTAGTTAATAATTCGTTTAAATCATGAAAGCTTGACATCTCCTACAAAGTTCCGGCATGTATGTGGAATCGGGATGTGAGTTATGGTAAAAAATAAGGCGTGTTTCCTGCAGAGTCCTCGTCCAAGCATAAGTGACATGGAGCAGGCGATCGTCGCCATCATCTCGGTGTTCCACAAGTATTCTGGGAACAAGAGCAAGCTGAAAAAAGCGGAGCTCAAACACCTCATCAATAATGAAATGAGTCACTTCATAATGGTAAGCCAAACCAATCGGTATTGATCACTGTGTATACATCCAGAGGTGGAAAGTAACGAAATACATTTACTCACGTTACTGTATTGAGTAGTTTTTTGTGTATTTTGAAATTGGTATTTTGTATTTTACTTGAGTAAGTTTTGACTGTCTTGTAGTATTGTACTTAGTTACATTATAAATCCTATCCGTTACCGAGTAAAAAGTTCAGCCCAATGAAAAACTACAGGGGAAAAATGTGCCAGGAAACCAACACAGTGATGAATGATGATGTGATGAGCACTGTGTGTGTGTGGGTGTGTGAGAGAGAGAGATAGAGAGAGAGAGAGAGAGAGAGAGAGAGAGAGAGAGAGAGCGTAAGCGTGAGAGTAAGTATGTTTCATGTTTTACCACTATATGGATGAGCTCAACTAACTTTAAGCTGCTGCTTAAACTGAACAAGTCACAAAAAAGTTGGTGATTCACAGGAGCTGGATAAATATGTACATGTTCATATAAAGGATACAGATACTTAAAAAAAATAAAACAAACACAAAAAGAAATGTGTTTGCCGATGAACTTTGAAACAATCTTTCCTTCTGTTCCACAGAAAATTGAGGAGAACGACACCCTGGACAGGCTTTTTGCAGACCTCGATCAAAATGGAGATCTGGAGATTGACTTCCAAGAGTTCATTTCCCTGATTGCCATGGTTACATCTGCATGTCATGACCTTATACCACTTTGAATCTCCATTGATTACCTAATACATCCATTAAACCTATGACAAGGCCATTTGTTAGTGGACTGACATGTTGACAAAAGATACTTGCCAGTTTGAATCTATGCATGAATGCAGTTAATGTCTTAGAAATGCTACCATTGCTGACGTATATAAAAAGTAGAATATCAGCATATCAAATCTAAACTTTTTTTGGTCATAGTTGTAAAGTGTCATTCATTTTGTCTGGAATTAAATATATATGCCTTGACTTCACTTTTTATATTATACTAGGCTCCGCCATATTGTGCTGTGTTGATTGTTTACTGTTTACTGTCACAGACCAACCAGTAAGTCAAAGTCCTTGTATGTGCAAACCTACTTGGCAATAAACATCTTTCTGACTTCTTATCTTCATTGGCTGTCTTGTTTAATGTATAACAGAACTGTGAGCTGTGGTTTGTTTATCTTCTGAGGTTATAGTCAAGAAAATCAAACATTTTCTTCCAGGAATCTTCCTGGGCAGCTGCATGGGGTACCGGCTGCCCTCCCCAGGTGGCCATGACTACAAAACAGTAAATACAAAAGACCATTAAAACACATCGTTCACAACTGACACTCACACAACAGAAGACGTTCTATAGTTTGTTCAACTGCAACCATGAATACAGGAAGGAATACGATTGAAGCAAAATGCACAGTTCAAAACAAAGAGAAAATCACGTACCTTTCGTTGGTTTGACAGACCAAAAGGAACGTCTTGTGTGTGGAGAGTAAGGGGGCTCAATCAGATGACCGGCCCCAGGGTACGACAAACGGGTGAACAGGTGAGCCTTTCCTGTGGCCCCCAGGCCCTCCTCAATCTCAATAAGTGATACAATATGATTGGGATAAGAACTCATGACTGTGTATCAATGGGGGGTTTAAAGGTGCGACTTCCAGGATTGGAAAATAAAAGTCCTCCTATTTTGAGGCAACCCCCTAGAGATTAGCTAGTTAGCACAACCAAGAAATACTAGGATGAGGAAAATCAATGTATGAGTGGGACCATGGTATGATTTTGTATTCATAAAAAGTACTAATCCAGACATATTTGGATGCGTTAAGGTTAAAACATTCAGTTGTTTGTTTACCTCATTTGCTGACTCTATAGGCCAACAGCTTTCGTCATCTTCAGCCACTATGTATAATAAAGGGCATTCCAACAGTTCTAACTGCAAAAACAAACAATGTGATGGGAGTCAGTGAGCCTGTTTCACCTGTCTGTGTCTGACAGAGTGTGCATGTGGAGTCAAGTGATTACTTTAAGTTTCTTGTCTTTGGGATAGGAAGAAGGCAGGATCTGACGTCTAAGAGCGAAGTGGCCATGCTCTTCAACAATGTTCGGGCTGCAACCAAACATCAGCAAAACAGAAATAATTCATAAGGTAGCAGCATCACGTGGTGTTACAAGATGGTAATAAGAGATAAATGCATATACTTGAAGCGCTCCAGACTAGTATTTTAATGTCATTGGGCAACATTGGCATGGAAGTTGTATGATGCTTATATTTCAAGAGCTTCCAATATTTCTAGCTGCTGGTGTATGCCAATGATTGACATGTCATGCCATGTATGTGACACAACAGCCTAAAATGGATTAAATATGGCAGCTATTTCTACCTTTTGCCCGGTGCTTGGCCAGAACTGCCCACTGGTCCGTTGATAACAATCACACACTTTGGCTGAGAGAAAAAAAAAACAGCAACATTATTTTGATCAACACATATTCTTATACTTATACTTCCTCAATCTCCTTCATCCTCTTACTTTGACACCAATCTCAGTGGCCATTCGTAGGACAAGGTAGCCCCCGTAAGAGAGCCCAATGAGGCCGACTCTATCCCCGCAGACTTCCGGGCAGTCTTGAAGGAGGTTGTAGGCTGACTGCCAGTACAGAGACGAGGGTAAAACAACAACAGGTCAGCATCAGCTGCACAGCTACATTTACATTTAGGGCATTTGGCAGACGCTTTTATCCAAAGCGACTTACAAAGAGTACATTTGTCATCAGAAGGTGAAACATTTCATTGCTGTGAGCAATGAAATGTTCACAGCTGTGAGCTATACTGACATACCGCAGTGACTAACCAACAAGTTTTTATTAATAGTTTTTATATAATTTTTTTTACCCGGAAGTAATCATCCCCGACATTTACACGATCAACTGGGCCAGCAATGTCATTGTGTCCAAAGTAGGCAAGAGTGAAGCTGGCGATTCCTTTAGACGCAAACAATGCAGCTCGGTACTCGTGTAGCCCTCCTCCCATTCCCCAGAGGTCCATGACAGCAGGGAAGGGCCCCGGACCTGGGTGGGATGGCAGTGATCCGGCCGGTCACTGAACTGCAGTTTGTCGAACAATTTTTGATATGGTGACAATTTCACTTCAGCCAAGCAGGTGATGCGTTGTTATTCTACTTAAGGTACCAATCGATCCAATCAATGGTGGAACTCTATTGAGATCTATCTGAAATAAACAGCGCTCCATTTCAATCAATGAATAGAAAATAAATAGAACAAATGACAAACGCGTCATGCAAATGTGCGTGCATTTATTTGCTATAAATAATAGCAAATAAAATTGGGGGCTTTATTTCCTGCTTACCAGAAGGTAAGAATAGCGTTCCCACAATGCCATTCTGCCGGATCGGGACCCTCCTTGTGTGTGGAGCCACGAACCACCTCTCGACAGTTGAGACGGCCAGAGGACCGTCCTTGATGGGACCCTTGTCAGACACGTGGCCCGCCAATAAGGACAGCTGCGTTACGAAAGGTGTCTCTACGTCTTTCTTTCTCAGTCTGTGTGGCGTGTACAGAGAGTGCAGGTATTGAAATTGTGGCATCAGATTAAGCATTCAAGTGAATTCAGTCAGCATGTCCACATGTGTGAGTTGTAGACCATGTTTGTGGCATATTTGTACAATTTGGATTAGCTGCTTGTCTCTCAGCATCACTCGTAAGTCGTTTTGGCGTTAAATGCCTAAATGTAAACGTGGCTTCAGTGTTTGAAATGATCTTTCACCTGAACTACGGAGAGACCCCTACCTCACACCCTCTCTTGCAGAAGGGGCAGGCTGCATTGCCCAGAACAGTCCCATTGGTTCACAGCCAACATATGACCCCCCTACTGAGTGATCCATGGTCACTATTGTGAGGAATTCAGGGAAAAATATGTACATATTAAGTACTTGGACCACAAACCATTAATTGGGACTTGCGTTCGTTGGATAATATGTGGTTACAGATAGTTAAAATACACTGCTGTTCTTAATTAGTACTACAATCCTTCGGACTTACAGTCGACAACACCATTCCCATCAGTGTTATAGTGGGAGAACGCTTCCCACAGGTCCCCCTCTTCACTGACCATGTGCGCACGCACAGTAACGGGCCAGTGCGGCGGTAGGAAACGCCCCTGGATGCTGATTTGCTCGTCGCTGAGAGCGCGGGCGGGTCGGGCTATTAGCGAAGGAGCAGGCGTGAACTTGCTCCTCCACCGCATAGCTCCAGAGAAAAGTCACATAATTATTACGAGCTAGCCTCAAGTCAGGGCGGACCTTCGCCCCCACCAATGTTAGCCATTGCCACTTTACCTTGTGTTTACCCAAAATCACTTTTATTGTAATGAAGAATAGAAATGCCAATGTTTTTACATTGGATACAATTTTGGATACAATGACAAGACAGGGTAAGACCCTGGCTTACCTGAAAATTGTTGCATACATGAGACCTTTCGCAATATGACTGTCACTGATGAATGGGCTTTCAGCATTGCGGACACAGAATACCACCCTTTAGTTGGACATAAACAATATTATTACATCCCTTGAGCAAATCTGTCAAACATGTAAAGATCGCAGATCCAACGCCACTTTTCCCCTGCTATATCTAGATTTAAAATCAACAAAGTAGTGTATTAACTAGTTACCAAAGGAAAAGGCTTAGAACAGGCATAGCCATTTACATTTACATTTACCTTTACATTTAGTGCATTTAGCAGACGCTTTTATCCAAAGCGACTTACAAAGAGTACATTTGTCATCAGAAGGTGAAACATTTCATTGCTGCTAATACAGTAAGAAGTTACCAGAACAAGTTTCAAGCATTTCAAGTGCTAGATTAACCATTGCTAGTGTACAACATCTCTGACTAAGTGCCAAGTTACAAAGAGCGATCAAAGTGCCAAATTACAAAGCGAAAATTTAATTACAAATTAAAGCGCCAGGACATACAACAAATAAGAGCATGAGGATAGTTATGCAGGGTTCAGGTGAACTCTGAACAAGTGGGTCTTGAGTCTCTTCCGGAACATGGGGAGTGACTCTGCAGTCCTGACATTGGCAGGGAGCTCGTTCCACCACTGCGGTGCCAAAACGGAGAAGAGCTGAGATTTCGCCAGCCGACCTGTTCCTCCTTTTAGTGATGGTCGACCTGCTGAGGTAGTTGAGCAGAGTGCTCGAGCAGGGATGTGGGGTTTCACTAGTGTTTGGAGGTAGGTAGGCGCAGTTCCATTGACGGCTTTGTAGGCCAGTAGCATCGTCTTGAATTTGATGCGAGCCACTACAGGAAGCCAGTGGAGGTCTTGGAACAGGGGGGTCACATGGGAGTTTTCTCTGAACACGCTTGAGTTCTGCTCGGTCCCCTGACCTGAAGGCCCTCTTTTTCTCGTTGAGTAAGGCCTTCAGGTCACTGGTAACCCAGGGTTTGTTGTTTGGGTAACAGGGGACCTCTTTAGTGTGGATGGTGTTGTCCATGCAGAACCCAATGTATTCCCAGTCAGTGGCTTCCAGGGCACTCTGCAGTGATTCCATGACCTCAGGAGACCATTTCCTCACAGTCTTCACAGTCGCTGGAAGCTGCTGAACCACAGACTTGTATGATGGGGAGAGCAGGGCGAGGCTGTGGTCTGACCTTCCCAGGGGAGGGAAGGCAGTAGAGCTGTATGCATCTTTAACATTTGCACACAGCAGATCTACAGTTTTATTTTCCCTTGTTGTACATTTGACAAACTGGCAGAACGTTGGAAGTGTGGATGAGAGAGAGACATGGTTGAAATCAACTGTGATGATGACGAAGGCTCCGGGGTGTTTCGTCTGCAGTGCCGCGGTCGCACCATGGATGACGTCACACACAGCATCGGTGTTTCCAGATGGTGGAATGTAAACAGTGATGGCGATTACACTTGTAAACTCCCGTGGCAGATAATATAGACGAAGTCTGATGGCGATTAGCTCGATATCCGGGCTGCAGAAGCGCTCTTTCACGGAGATGTGTCTGGGGTGACACCACCTGTTGTTTTTTTTTTGTTTTGTTTTTTTAAACAATTTATTTATTAACATTTTTTCCATACAGTTTACAGCATCAGTAACAGCAGTATAACTTCAAATGCCACCCAAACCCACCCCCCTCCCAAATCAGGCCCATGGGCCAACTCTTGCCTTAATCCCTAATAATAAAAATAATGAAGAATAAATAAATAAAATAATAGCAGTAATAATAAAGTAGATGATAGATAAGTACAGTACTTAAGTAAATAATAGAAAAATAAATTAAAACCATAAAAAATATAAAGAAAGTACAAAGCACAGTAAGTTACATTCAACAAAGGTCATGATATTGGCTTGGACTTACAGGTGTGATAACAACCAACAACAGCCAACAACTACCACTACACCATTGACAGTACTCAACTAGTTAACTGTGAGAAGTTATCCAGATATGTCTTAAAGTCACTCCAGCTTTTTTCAAAAAGATGGGGTTTCTTTTTCACATTGAACATAATTTTTTCAGAGGCCATGTATGATGCAACTTCCTTAAGCCACATTGAGACAGTGGGTGGGTTTTCA
>OMKQ01099295.1:0-11297 GCA_900302335.1 Phycis phycis
AATTCTGATGATTAGGATTATTATATCCAAACCATAGGAGCAGTGGGCTGCTGTGTTCATTTGACCCATCCTATGGTACATAGGAGCAGTGGGCTGCTGTGTTCATTTGACCCATCCTATGGTACATAGGAGCAGTGGGCTGCTGTGTTCATTTGACCCATCCTGTGGTACATAGGAGCAGTGGGCTGCTGTGTTCATTTGACCCATCCTGTGGTACAGGTTATGCTCCTTTGCGGTTAGTAGACGACCTGCTCTATCCAGTGAGCTACTGTTGTCCAAGGGCAGGGGGGGGCTTCTATCAAGTATAAGTCTCACAAGAATTGAGTTGTTGCAGGAAGAGAACAAGAACAGGTTGAAAAATCAAGAAGCTCTATTTCAAATTAATCTGAGAAGCTGCACTTTAATCTTTTAATGTACTTTTGGGGGGTTTGTCTTTAATGCAAATGATTAAGAACTATATACTGTTTTGAAAGTGAGGTGCCAGAGGATCTTTTGTGACATAGTGACAACCTATCCCTACAATCTTTCTAAAGCAGTAATAACATAGAAGGGTGAACATACTTTCACCCTTCTATCTTATCACTGCTTTATATTTTTTATATATTTTACCCAGGATTTTTATTGGCTATTTTCTTGAGAGACAAAATAAAGGACCTGGAATGACCAAAGAGGAATTGTGTTTCATCATAACAACACAGATTAACACCCATTACATTAAGATCACAAGATATGGTGTGTGAAGGTCTATCATTCAATGTCTTGGTCATGAAAGGATTCATGGCTCCTCTCCGATCTCCTCAAATGGACTGGGGATTTTCACCACGTTGTGGAGTGGAAAACAAATCTAGGACAAGGGAAGTGAAGTGAAGACACAGCTCAACTGGGGTGAGCTCTGGGGTACATCTGAGTGTGATGATTTGAAGACCATTGACAATCTTTACTGGGTCAAATCAGTTTAAAAATGTTGAGTTAAAAAAATGAGTTAAATATGCAGAGGAAAACAGGACACCACAATGTGTGTGGATGTGTGGAGCTCCATCTGAGCAACAGATGATTTTGATGTCTGAGAGAATCAGAGAGAGTTATGCTTCACAGATACTTATAGTATAATGCTACATTGTGTTCAACACTTCATATACAACATGATGTGTTATAATGCTCATACACAATGACGGTATTAACAACAGTGCCACAAAGTTGGTGTTGGTCATTACCATGGGGTTAACACGCACCGCCTCCTTCCGAGAAATCCGTTTTTCTAAGTCTCAGTGTTTGATTTTGAGCTGAAACATGGTTCACTTGCACTTTAAATGAGAATTGATTGAATGATCTACTCTCTCAAGTGAATGTGTCCAGGCCATACAAGGACCTAGAGAATTTTTCACATGCCCAGACTGCAGCAAGACATTCTTTTTCAATCTGCGCATCACGCTTTTTGGCATCAACCATTGTCCTGGGGCAGTAAGCTACTGGCTTCAATTGCCCATCATGTAACTGCAGTAGGACCCCACCCAGCCCATAACTGCTTGCATCAGCACTGGCTACTATGTCTTTCTTAACAAGTCTGTCAGTGGCTTGGTCACTTCTGACAGGTTTGGGAGGTACCTGCCAAGGTAGTGAATCATGCCCAGGATTCTCCCGAGCTCGTGCACGTTGTTGGGTGGTTGCAGCTGGGTGATGCCTTGGACTTTGGTCTTGTCCGGTCGGATTCCATCCTCATCGATGTAGTGGCCCAGGTAGTTGAGCCGTCGCTGACGTAGCAGGCACTTTAATCTTCGGCTGTTTGTAACGTGTTGAGGGTTTTCTGGAGCCTCTCCTCATGAAGCTTGGTGGTCTCTGCATAGATTAGGATGTCGTCTATATATGTAGCCATACCCTCTAGGTCCTTCAAAAGCTCAGTCATTTCTTGCTGATAGATCTCGGGTGTGCTAATAATTCAGAAAGGAAGTCTATTGAAGAAAAACCTCCCAAATGGGGTGATAAACATAGTTAACTTGGCATTCTCAGGATCCAGTGGTATCTGCCAGAAACCACTAGCAGTATCCAGCAGTGAGAAGACTTTAGCATGAGCCAGCTTATGCAAAATGTTGTCCATTGTGGGCAATATATATTTCCCCCTCTTCACTGCTCTGTTCAAGTTCTTTAAATCCACGCATATCCGGATCTGTTCTTTGTTTTTCTTTGGCACGGCTACTATAGGTGCGCACCACTCTGTTGGTTCTTTAATTTCAGTGATGACGCCACTGGCTACCATGCGATCTAGTTCTTCCTTAACTTTAGAGAGCATAGGCACAGACACACCTCTTGCCATTGAAACACTGTAAGGCACTGCATCTTCTTTCAATGTTATCTTTACTGGCTTTACCTTCAGAAGTCCTACATCAGAAGACGGATAAGGGGTATTTTTGTCTTTCAATTCAGCAATGTGTTTAACTAGGCCCATCACCGCTGCAACATTTCTCCCTAGAAGGTGACTGACCCTCTTATCACATGCACTTTGAACCTGATCTGCTTCTGCTTTCGCATAGTGTTTGCTATGAAATAGCCCCGACAGCTCAGTTTGCCCCCGGCGTAGTGTCAACTTTCTTGGGCTTTGGCTTGTTTTCCATTAAGCTAAAAGTCTTTTCAGCTATAACACTTGTATCTGCCCCAGTATCGATTTTGAAGTTCACCAGTATTCCTTGAATTGGCAATTTTACAGTCCATGCATCATTGGAGTCAGTCACCTGTGTGATTTCACCAAGGAACGGTGTCTGACTCTAACCGCTGCCATCTGCACGTGCACTGACCTTGTTGGCAATGAACGAACGGCATACGGAAGCATAGTGTCCCATCTTTTTGCAGGTGTGGCATTCCGCGTCCCTCGCTGGGCATCTGTCGCCTCTTGCATGATGTTTCCCGCATCTGTAAAAAATCTATTTCCTCTCCTATCCGGCGCTGGTTTCGCGTAATCCCCTAGGCCAGGGGTGTCAAACTCAAGCCATGGAGGGCCAGGCCGCTGCATGTTTTAGATGTTTCTCTACTCCAACACACCTGATTCTATTGATCAGATCATCATCAAGCTCCGTAGAATCCATTACGATCCGTACGATCCATTCATTAGAATCAGGTGTGTTGGAGTAGAGAAACATCTAAAACATGCAGGGACACCGGCCCTCCAGGATGGGGTTTGACACCTGTGCCCTAGGCTATATGACTGGATTTATGACCTAAAACCGACAGTGGAAGTATATGCTTCATGCTTTCTCTTGCATCGCTATCTGGAGCGGCGAATGGTAATTCATCGGCCACAATGGCTATGATATTTTCTCTCCAAATACTAAAATCAGTCCAATTCAGTGGCAGCAGAGCCCAGGACAAATAGGTCTCACTGCTCAAAGCATGCTTGTATGGACCAATCACAGGCGGTCAGCAGCCACCAACCCGTACACCCTGTGGGTTTGCTGTTGCTGGAAAATGGTAAACCAGAGAAGACAGAGAGAGTGAGAGGAGAAGAGGCAGTAGCCCGGGTGACGGTCAGTAAAATGGATTGCGTGTTTAAATTCTTACGCTTACTCCATTCATACTTTAAAAATTCATCCCTTAAAATGCTCCAAATAATTTAAAGCTAGCAATCCAGTTTAGTGTCAGCCTTTCAAGAGACGGCATTTCCTTTCTAGTTCAATGGCCTTTTCTATTTTTAAATGTTATGTAAAGGTTGTTTTATGTTTGTGTTACAGATATAGACTTTTGTTTTGTGTATCATTTGGAAAACCTTTATTTTCACTTCAACACGGTTTCAAATGGTGTATCTCTATGTTTGAACCGCTTTCAACATCCAAATGAAATATAACTTCAATTGTCACTGCAACTTGGTTTCTTCTTACTAAAGTTCTCTCTCTATTGCTGCCAGTGTATCTACTCACGAGCTGGGAGACAGCATACTACTACAGTAATACTCCTCCTTGTTAGCTTCAACAAAATCATCTTTCTTTCAGGTAAACCTACTGTGAGGCCATTATTTCCTCATCAGCTAAATGAAGCCAGACAGACAGACAAATCTGGTAGATATTTTATTTAATGTACTGACACCATCTTCAACTCACAATGTTATTTTTAGTCAAAGGACTAAATGCAATGACCCAACTACTTCTGCTGATAATGAGGTTAATTGATTATATACTAATGTAAATGTTTTACTTTGATTTACTTTATATTTACATTCAAGCTATTACAGCAATGCCAAGGACAGACATTTTCTGACAAGCTGTGAGCTGTAGCATTCAGAAACTAAACTACTTCTACTAAACTCAGTAGCTGTAAGGCCAAGCTAGTTTTTACAAGTTGGTTTCTTTCTTTTTGAAGTATAGAAGTGCACTTTCTTCACTCTGTCTGTCTGACCTGCGAAAACAGAGATGCACGAAGGTTAAGGAAAGTGGTGGCACGGGGCGGCATTAGCTCAGTGGGTAGAGCGGGTCGCCCACTGACCGGGGGGTTGGCGGTTTGATCCCCACCTCCACATGTCAAACCCCACAAATGTTTGACAAATGTACTGATTGTAAGTTGCTTTGGGCAAAAGCATCTGCTAAATGCCCTAAATGTAAATGGCCAAGCCATACAGCTCATTTCACTCCTTTTTAAAACTTCTAGGTGGAGTACTACTTACTCCACTGGTACTTGGGAGAACTTATCCCAAAAAGGAATAGTGAAGCTCTCACTATTTCAAACTGTTTGCAAATCATGTCACACATACAAAAATGTTTAAGACCTCTCATGAAGATCTTATGTGAGAGTCCCTCGTGCATGTGTGTCTTGCTAGTTGGTGCATGCCTACAGATCTGCAGAACGTTAAGTGATTTGGCTTGATAAGGACCCGGCAATGGGTCTATGGGCTGGACACAAACCTGTTAAACAGATGAAGTTGAGATGTTCCTCACAAGAGTGTGGCGTCCATGTGGAAGGTTCCATACTAGTAATGCCTCCACAGGGGCTGGAATGGTATGAGCCTTTGTCCCATTGGGTGAAGTCCATTGGGTCACCAGACATCCAAAACCATGTTGTTCCTAAAATTGTCCTACATACATTGAAAGAGTTGAAAGTATTACCTGGGTGGAAGGTATAATACTGTAGCTACATATTTAGCTTTTGTTATTTTCATGGTATTGTTGAGAAGACAAAGTGATTGTATGGAAGACAGATGATCATAAGGACAGACTTGTTTGCCTGATAGACTCCAAGACCAGGCCAGTACCTGCGCAGGCCCACCCAGAGGTGGCTGGTCAGTGGGAAGGGGGCACCAGCCACCAGCTCATCAATCACCTTCTGCTCTTCTGGGCCCCTGATTGTCAGCAGGTCCCAGTGAAAGTCTCTGCAGTAGAGCAGGGCGTCCGTCCAGCTCAGCTGCTTCCCCACCAGTGTGGCGTTCCTCTCCATCTCCTGAATGCTGAGGGAGGGTGGAGGAAGCACCAACTCTGGGGAAACAAAGGACAGTGTGGTGGTGAGGGGGGTTCCACTCCCAGCCCTGTAAAGGTGCGAGCACATACATGGTGCCCACTCCATTGTTTTCCTATGGTAAAAGTCATCGCATTTTCAGGTGAGGGGGGCAACGCCTGACCTTGTGATGTGTTGCCATGCAAATTTGAAATGGAAATTACACAAATTCTGACCTGATGCGCTAAATTACTTAATGTGCCAACTGGTGGTGATCAACAATTAGGCAACTTTTTCATACGCCCATATCAAGCCGATTTTAACTAACTTACTATAACAACTTATGAGCTTACTCTACATTATGAACAGAGCCTCGTGTGATCCATCGGGGGCATCCCTCGAAAGGGAGTGGCAAGGTCGTCAGCACACAGCAGAAAATGGTGGATCTACACCGTTGCTTTACATCTCGTGGACCGGCGAGGACCGTAATAAGAGCATTGCTGGCCCACCCCACCTTCCCCTTATGGGCAACAGACCGAAGGGGGCGAGGAGTAAAAGTCGGGGTCTAGGGGACTGGTACAAGAGGCCATAGAGACAGACCCATCTGCAGCAGAGAGGCGGTCAAAAACAGGGCTATACAATGACCTCCAATCCCACAGCCACTAGGCTGAAGTGGGGGAAAAGCGTGATACACAACATTGGTAGGATGCTGTTGGTCTAGAGGGCAGGACTCTATAAAGATGTACTGCCATTCACTCGGACGGTGGTAATTATCCTGGTGACTATCCTGGTGCCTTGTGGCCAGGGCTGCCGACGAGGGCAGCTGTGAATGAACTGCTGTTAACTGAATCACCGGATTCCTGAGACTGCCAGCCCGACACAGTTTGAATCAAACAACGCAAATGTAGAGCTGATTAAAACAAGTGGTGTTACGGAGAACACACACCATTTAATTGATACCTTGCACAGAATCCAGAAATACTAAATTCAGTCCATTTTGATGCCGCTGTTTACACAAACACAACATTGTGCTGCTGCTGCAACGGCAGTCAGTGGTTTCATTTTGATATATGTGATGAATATAAATCTGGATTTAGTCCACAGATATTTTCTCTAAAATGTTGTGGAGTACAGGTCGAGATACGTGAGTTCCTACCCCCATACACTTTGACCTCGCACACCGTCAGGATGCTTGCTGTATGACAGGACTGGTAGAGGTTGATGAACCTTCCTTCCATTCCTCTGCACTGGACCGTCTGAGTCAAGCTGTGTGGGACATCATTGATGATGGCACACCTGAGGAAAAGAGACGGAGAGAGAAGGAGTTGAAGAAGGAGTTGCAGGATCATCTGACTTTACAACCGTTTTCACCACATTTGACCTAACACTCTCTCCTTCTCCTCCTACCCACAGAGCCGGGAACCAACTTGACCTTGTCTTCACAAGGTCCAGCAGTACCCTCGCACTCTGTTATCCCGCTCCCTGTGTCTGACCATTACTCTGTCGCTTTCTCTCTCCCCTTGAAGTCCCCCTCCTCTGTTCCTCCTACTCCCCACACTGTCACCACCCGCCGTAACCTGAATACCCTCTCTCCCTCTACTCTCTACTCTGCTGTTCTCTCAATTGCTCCTCCCAGAACACTTTTCACTACTCTCCACTGAGGAAGCCTCCTCTTCCCTGCTGTCCTCCCTCTCCTCCTCTTTGGACTCCCTCTGTCCCCACATCCAGACCAGCGCGATCTCCTCCTCCTCCTTGGCTGTCCAAATTTCTGTGGGCTCATAGAACAGAGCAGAGCAGAGGGCGGCAGTAGCTCAGTGGGTAGAGCGGGTGGACAGAGCAGGCCGTCCACTAACCGTAGGGTCGGCGGTTCGATTCCCTTGATCCCCCTCCTCCAACTGTCCACGTCAAACCCTCACAAAATGTACTGATTGTAAGTCGCTTTGGACAAAAGCGTCTGCTAAATGCCCCCTTTACCCTTTACAGAGCAACGGGCAGCTGAGAGGAATTGGACAAAATCAGGCTGTGCTGATTATCTCTCCCTCTACCTTCACCTCCTCTCACACCTTCTTTACCAAGAAGGTGATGGACATCAGCATCTCCTATACCCCTGCTGCTACCTTCCCTAGCCTAAACCTCGACAGCTATCCTCCCTCCCCCCACCTCCCACCTCTGCTCGACTTAACCGCTTTCCCTCTCTCTCCCCTCCTCCCTTCTCCAGGCCATCTCTACAGACATCCTACCGTTCATCACCACCCTCATTAACTCCTCCCTCACCTCAGGTCTCTTCCCAGCACCCTTCAAAACTGCCAGAGTAAAAAAAAAGCAACTGCAACTCTTAGTAATTTACTAAGTCAGAAGACACTTATGCCCAACACATAAACACAATTACTACTACACTATCCTGCCCCAGTATGAGTTGAAGTTAGTTTAAGTTACTTGAAAAGGCACCAGTGAGTCACCTTGGATTGTCATTGCCGTTGTTCACCGGTGAATTCCCAATGAGTATTTCCACGGCGTTGAGCCTTTCTCTAAAACTGTTCCTATTAGTGAGCTCGATCTCCGACACCCTGTACACGCCAGGAAGCTGCAGCCTCCACCACGGCTTATCCATTGTATCGGTGGCAGTGCAGCTGTAGCGCGCGTACTCGGGGTCGGTGTTCCCATCGATGCCGTGCTCGGCCTCCCCGCCATGGTAGGTTGAAGGCTGGAAGGCCGTGCCGCCCAACGCCACATTGACACGGGATGCAGCTGGATGGAGCATGAAAACCACAGCACACCACAGTTGCACTCGCAACTTTCATTCATCAACTCTGCTACCGTACATGCTGCGTCTTTGTGTATGCTATTACAAATAGTGTATGACTAGATGTATGTATATTTGTGTATATTATGTATATTACATCATTCCAATGTATATTGTTTCACATGTTTATATTTTATTAGATATTTATATTGTACTTTTGCACTACCTTTTCTTCCGGAGTATTGTAACAAATGTAATTTCCCTCGAGGATTATTAAAGTACTTCTGTCTGTCTGTCTGTCTGTCTGTCTGTCAACTACACCTCAGAACACATTGAAATACTTTCATGTTTGGCTCATATTTGCTGTAAGCCCCTAAATGGGTCACATAAAAATACCTGAAAATCCAGATGAGTTCCACAGTTGGACAACAACACCTGTGTATGTGTATGAGAAAATACTTGTAATACTTGTATAAAAATACAAATGATCAGAAGCACATATCCTGCAACTATACATGTAAAATAAAGTAACATTGTAATATACTATCAGTGGGAGAAATATTACAGACAGTTAATTCATTCATAATGAACTAATTTTAAAGATGGTAGTGGTCTGTGCAATACCGATGATACTGCAGATGAGACGACGGGACCCCATGGTTCTGGAGAAACACCAAGCTCAGTTACTGACAACAGCTCATACTAGCTGCTATCTACACATGTCTTCATATCAACAGTCTAACAGAAGTGCATCTGAGGTGGAGCATCGTAGATTCACGCGAGGAGTTCTGAAGTGAGTAGGACACCATTAAGAGAGCAATCATAATCATACTCACCAGCAGAGTTGTGCAGTCCTGGTGTGAGTGAAGTGTCTGCATCCAAGAGCAGATCCTGATAAAGCTGATTTGCATGAATAAATTTGTCATGCACAAACACATACTGAGGTTCTGTGAGAAATGGGGAATGTTTAACCTCTATTGGGCTCTGCGAGAAAGGAAAGATGAGAGATATTATTATGATAAAAACACAACTCTGTTTTCAATAGAACAACGACAAAGCTTCTTTGGGTTTGAGGTAGAGTGGAGAGACAATAAGACCAATATATTATTAAACCATAACATTGCTTAGTGTATTAGCCAGGGTGAATTCAGTTACACCTTATTCTAACCTTCATCAACGTGTATATGCCTTTTCCTGTTGTTATACTGTGGTGGTAGATACATCAGAATGATCAACACTGTGGTGTTGATCATTCCGATGTATCTCAGGTGGGCCATTTTCCAAAGGTGCCAGCCTTCTAGAAGGAAGAACCAAATGATTTGCCACTCGGCAGATTTACCTTTTGGCAAATCAGACACACCTCAAGCAAATAAAGATTCAAACAATCATGGTGTGTGTCTGATTTGCAACAGGATGACAGGATGACAGGATGACAGGATGACAGGATGGTGGCGAGGACAATGCAGTGCATTTCCAAACCAGAAACCATCGGTGAACATTTACATTTGGTCGATACTAGAGAACAAACTACTGCCCATCGTTCTGGCCACAGGGTGTAAGGACCAGGAACTCTGAGACTCATACGTAGGTACCAGACAGATGACCAGGCGAGGAGTTATGTCCAAATCCAATTTATTAATACTGGCAGAGAACATGCATGGGTTGGCAATCCGAATAGCAAACAAAACTGACAGGGAGCAGGCAGAGGTAATCAAACTGAGAAGAAGAAGAGAGGACCTTTTGGTCTTTATTGGTCATTCTCAGTATTTTTTAGATATGGGAATGAATTTGTTCTCTGCATTTGACCCATCCTATGGTACATAGGAGCAGTGGGCTGCTATGTTCAGCAGCCCAGGGAGCAAGATGGGGTTCAGTGTCTTGCTCAAGGACACTTTGACATGCGGACAGTTGGAGAAGGGGGATCAAACCACCGACCCTACGGTTAGTGGATGGCCCACTCTGTCCACCCGCTCTAGCCACTGAGCTACTGCCACCCCTTGAAGAGAAGTAGTCCAAAAAGGGTCATACACGAAAGATACACAGGGAAACTTGAGAGATTGCTGGAGAGCTTCACAATAGAGGAGAACTTGAGTAATGAGCTGATTGGTAACAGGTGGTAGAAAGACCTTATCGGGAAACAGAACAATAGGAGGAAGTGAAAAAAGAGAAAAAAGCAGGTTTCCAGGGAAACTACAAAATAAAACAAGAAATGTTTAAATGCAGTCATGACGGTTCATTACACAAAGATGACTACAAGTCTTCTGGGTACATGCTCAGAGGTCAATTCAAACTGCTAAGGGTCAATATGGGGATGAATAAATTCAGTTTATAATTGTTCAGACTCTAGAAACATTTGGATTGGATTAAAACCATCTCTAGAGACAACCAACTCTGTTGTAGGAGCAGAACACGTAAAGCAGATTTATTTTAAATGTTCTTCACGTGAGCATTGTCTCCATGTGGAAGGGTCCATACTGGATATGTCCCCATAAGGGCTGGAACAGTGTGGTCCCAGGAGCAGGTGATTGGGTCACCAGACATCCACATTTACATTTACATTTACATTTAGGGCATTTAGCAGACGCTTTTATCCAAAAGCGACTTACAAAGAGTACATTTGTCATCAGAAGGTGAAACATTTCATTGCTGCTAATACAGTAAGAAAGTTACCAGAACAAGTTTCAAGCATTTCAAGTGCTAGATTAACCATTGCTAGTGTACAACATCTCTGACTAAGTGCCAAGTTACAAAGAGCGATCAAAGTGCCAAATTACAAAGATTAAAGTGCCAGGACATACAACAAATAAGAGCATGAGGATAGTTATGCAGGGTTCAGGTGAACTCTGAACAAGTGGGTCTTGAGTCTCTTCCGGAAGATGGGGAGTGACTCTGCAGTCCTGACATTGGCAGGGAGCTCGTTCCACCACTGCGGTGCCAAAACAGAGAAGAGTTGAGATTTTGCCAGCCGACCTTTTCCTCCTTTTAGTGGTGGAGGTACCAGTCGACCAGCTGAGGTAGTTGAGCGGAGTGCTCAGCTGGGGCGTGGGGTTTCACTAGTGTTTGGAGGTAGGGAGGCGCAGTTCCATTGACAGCTTTGTAGGCCAGTAGCATAGTCTTGAATTTGATGCGAGCCGCTACAGGAAGC
>OMKQ01099299.1:0-23147 GCA_900302335.1 Phycis phycis
TATTGGTGGGAGGCGCAGCCCTCCCTGCAACCTTTCTCCACCTACTACCCATTTTGAAGCTCTAATAATGACCTCCATTGCCATGGTAAAAGCCAATGGGGAAATTGTACACCCTGCCATAATACCTACCTCCAACTGCTGCCAAGCTGTAGTCTACTCTGCTGTAGTAAAACAGAGTTGAATATCTACGAAATAAGCTTTAACTAGCCTCTTTATACCACCTGGCACTCTAAAGAAATCAAAAGCCTCCCATAACAGACTATGCGGTACTGAACCAAACGCGTTTGCCAGATCAAGGAAAACCACATGAAGGTCTCTTTTCTCATGCCTAGCTGCCTGGAACAGTATATATTAAGCCTTACAGTCTTCAGCTATCATCATCACGGAAGAAATTTACTCTACTCGAAAGACTATAAACATCCTGGAACTCCTCTCCAGATGGCATATTTCTATGGCAATCTGAGTCGTGTTCTCACATCCATGCCGTGTGCTGTATCAGTTCCATCATGGATCAGCAGTAAACAGCAAATATTTGGTTAAAGGTTCAACAGTCAATGACCACATGTCCAACAAGAAAGTACTGTGACTGGCAGATCGATAGACAAAGATGTCTATTCTGATGAAAATATACAGTATGTCAAACCTATACTGTGACATACTCATAAAGAGGTAGCACATTCTTTGTCCAATGGAAATTCAAATTTTGGTGTGGAGAAAATGCAGTTTTAAGTTATGCATTGACCTGTGGCAAGTTGTGGTCTCCAGTAACTAGACAGAAGCCGATGGATATTACCATAGACATGTACATTACAGGATGTATACATGAGTGTATTTTCTCCTACTTCCCACCCAACCAACCTCTTTGCAGTTCTCAGAGTTGGAGAAGTGAATGAGGTCATCGTTGTACATCTCCTGGGTATTGATGACATCACTGTACTGCTTCTGACTCAAGTCCTCTGGGTTGATGCCGTTAGCTCTCAGGAACTCTTGGTAGGCCACACTGAAGGCCTGGCCGATCGACTGGGCTATGAGCTGGGCCTGCAGAAACAGAGAGTGAGGGCGAGTGAGTGAGAGAGTGCAAAAGGAATATAATTTACGTTTACATTTAGGCAGGCGCATTTATCCAAAGCGACTTACAAAAATTACATTTGTCAGAAGAAGGTGAAACATTTCATTGCTGTAAATACAGTAAGAAAGTCACCAGAACAAGTTTCAAGCATTCCAATCGCTAGGTTAACCATTGCTAGCATACAACATCTCTGGCTAAGTGCCAACAAGTTACAAATAGCAATTATAAAGTGCAAAACATACAACATACAAGAGCATGACGGTTTTTTTTATTAGTTTTTTAAATAAAAAAAAATTTAGGTAGAGGATGGATGTTATGCAGGGTTCAGGTGAACTCTCAACAATTGAGTCTTGAGTCTCTTCTGGAAGATGGGGAGGGACTCCGCAGTCCTGACATTGGCAGGGAGCTTGTTCCACCACTGCACTGCCAAAACGGAGTAGAGTTGTGATTTCGCCGTCCAACCTTTTCCTCCTTTTAGTGATGTTGGTACCAGTCGACCAGCTGAGGTAGTTGAGCGGAGTGCTTGAGCAGGGGCGTGGGGTTTCACTAACGCTTGGAGGTAGGTAGGGGCAGTTCCATTAATAGCTTTGTAGGTCAGTACCATCGTCTTGAATTTGATGCGAGCCACTACAGGGAGCCAGTGGAGGTCATGGAAGAGGGGGGTCACGTGGGGGAATTTGTGTCAGTTGAACACGAGGCGTGCTGCAGCGTTCTGGATCCGTTGCAAAGGTTTTATCGTGGTTGCAGGGAGTGAGTTGCAGCAGTCAAGGCGGGAGATGACAAGTGCTTGGGTCAGGAGCTGTATTGTTTCCCTCATGAGGAATGGCCGGATCTGCGGATGTTGTAAAGAGCAAAACTACAAGATTGGGTCACTGCAGTGATATTTGCAGTGCATGACAGTTGGTTGTCGAGTGTTACGCCAAGGGTCCTCGCGGTCGGTG
Organism: Phycis phycis; assembly: GCA_900302335.1. Lineage (NCBI taxonomy): Eukaryota > Metazoa > Chordata > Actinopteri > Gadiformes > Phycidae > Phycis > Phycis phycis. The sequence goes on from OMKQ01099299.1 coordinate 2,011, forward strand.
AGGCACATACTGTAATGCCCTCAACCGAGACCAGTAGGTCCCTGTGAGGGCAGTCTTTCCCCAGTATGAAGAGAAGCTCAGTCTTTGCGAGATTGAGCTTGAGGTGATGCACAGTTGTCCAAGTGCTTATGTCTGCCAAACATTCTGAGATGCGTGTTGCAATCAGAGTGTCTGAGGGGGGAAAGGAGAGGAACAGTTGAGTGTTGTCCACATAACATTGATAGGAAAAACCGTGTGACGTGATTACAGAGCCTTAAGATCTGGTATATAAGGAGAACAGAAATGGTCCTAGTACTGAGCCTTAAGGGACACCAGTGTTTAGCAAGCAGGGTTTGGACAGGGAGCCATTCCATGTGACCTGATAAGTGCGATTCATAAGGTAAGATATGAACCAGGCAAGCGCAGTGTCAGTAATGCCGAGATCAGCGAGAGTGGTGAGGAGGGTCTGGTGGTTCACGGTGTTGAACGCCGCCGACAGGTCGAGGAGAACAAGCACCTATGAGAGGGAAGAGGCTTTGGCGGCACGAAGGGACTCAGTCACCATCAGGAGGGTCGTCTCTGTAGAGTGTGCAGTCTTGAAGCCTGACTGATGGGGATCAAGCAAGTGGTTTTCTGAGAGGTAGCAGGACAGTTGGTTAGAGACTGCACATTCCAGGGTTTTAGAAAGGAATGATAGTAGAGATATCTGGTCTGTAGTTCTGGATGTCAGCAGTGTCGAGGGTAGGTTTCTTGAGGAGTGGTTTGACTCTGGCAGTTTTGAAGGGTGCAGGATCCCGGTAGGATGTTGGTAGGATGTTGGTAGGATGTCCCGGTAGGATGCCGGTAGAGATGGCCTGGAGAAGGGTTGAGGGGATAGGGTCAAGGGGACAGGTGGTTGCATGGTTGGATGTGACCAGTCTTTGGACCTCTTCGGAGGAGAGAGGGATAAAGCGGTTATGTCTAGCAGAGGTGGGAGTGGGGGGAGGGAGGATAGCTGTCGAGGTGGGGCTCAGTAGCTCAGTGGGTAGAGCGGATGGACAGAGCGGGTCGTCCACTAACTGTAGGGTCGACGGTCCGATCCCCTTGATCCCCCTCCTCCAACTGTCCACATGTCGAACCCCACAAATGTACTGATTGTAAGTCGCTTTAGACAAAAGCGTCTGCTAAGTGCCCCTTTACCCATAAACCCCCAACTGCTCCTTTATTAATTGCTCCAAAATATTGTTCACTGTTTACTGTTGCGCATGAACCACCAAGACACATTCCTCGTAGGTGCAAACCTACTTGGCAATAAATATCTTTCTGAGTATGAACATTTTTTACTTTACGTCAGTAAGTTATTCTGAGAAAGTGAGAAATGAAAAACGACTAAAATAGTGTTGAATAGTAGTACCAAACTCAAGTAGAGCGCTAAAAGCTACGTCCCAACTTACATCCTCAGACTCAAAGACATGGCAGATCATTTTGTACTGTTTCTTGGCCTCGGGTCCCCCCGGCGTCGTCTCGATGCAGTCCTGTGATGCCGTGCGTGGCATCCTCCGCCGCGCCATCAGCACCACGATATTCCCGATGTCAGCAATGTAGGATATGGTGCGCAGTGCGTTGTCCATCATCGTCTCCTGCAGAGGGAGGAGAGTGTTAATACCTCTACAAACCTCACTGTTGTAAGTTACACTGTAGCTGTATTAAAGGACAGATTGTAACTGTAATAAAGGACAGACTGTATCTGTAATAAAGGTCAGACTGTATCTGTAATAAAGGACAGACTGTATCTGTAATAAAGGTCAGACTATCTGTAATAAAGGTCAGACTGTATATGTAATAAAGGACAGACTGTATTTGTAATAAAGGTCAGACTGTATCTGTAATAAAGGACAGACAATCTGTAATAAAGGACAGACTGTATCTGTAATAAAGGACAGACTGTATCTGTAATAAAGGTCAGACTGTAACTGTGATGAGGAACAGACTATCTGCAACACAAGAGGGACTGTAACTGATTTAAAGGCAGATCTTCTTAGCGATAAAGGTCAGACTAACTTTGAAAAAGGACACAAAATAACTGATAAAAGACAGACTGTAATAAAAAACAGACTGTAGCTGTGATACAGAACCGGCTTGTACCTGTTACAAAGGCCTACTGTAGCTGTGATAAAGGACAGACTTTAACTGTGATAGAAGACTTTACTTACTCACCGGTAGCTGCGGCAACAATATCTCTGTACTTCTGAAATTCAAAGTATTTATGTATGCATGTATGTATGTGTGTGTGAGAGAAAATGTGGTCTGTGTGTGTGTGTGTGTGTGTGTGTGTACCTGGGAGTCTGCATTCAGGACTTTTATTCTCTGAGTGGAGATGAAAAGATCCACCTCGGTCATCGTCTGGGTGTCTACCTCCGCACTCTGTGTGCACCACACACACACACACACACACACACACACACACACACACAGATCTGCATCAACTGGTTACATCATACACACATATATATATATATATATACATATAAAGAATATATTTTATATATATATATATATATATATATAGTATATACTGTATATACCTTAACATTTCATAAATATGTACTTTATTAATCCCAGATGGGAAAATAAGGTGTATTTTGTTTGTGATTGTGTATTTTGGTTTTTACAAACACAGTGTAAGCTATGCAAAAAAATTGTAGGACTAATACCATGAACCATAATTCTTAAATATTTAAGAATTCAAAAGTGAAATCATTTTTGGGATAATGATTGCAGACAATACACACACAGACAGACAGACAGACAGACAGACACACACACACAGGGTGTGGATGTGGGAGGAACTTGTGGTCGTCACATTTACACACCACCTTCTTCTTGATTTTGGCAGCCTTCTGCACTCTCTGACAGATAGAGTGGGTTGGTAGACAGGTAAGCAGTAGGTAGACAGGACAGCAGCCAGGCAGGTAGAAAGCAAGTCAGGGAGGTAGACAGGAAGTCAGGCAGGTAGACCAGATCACCGGAAGCAAGAGGAGGAAGATGAATAAGAGGAGGAAGGGAAAGAAAATAAGACAGGACAAGGCCCTCAGACTACACGATAAGGCTTTCATCACTGAGCAAATCCATCAAATTTGATTATATAAAATATAAAACAAAATACAGTAAGTGTGTGCGGTTGTTGTGTCGGAGTCGAGTTCTCAACTGCTTGATATGTTACTATTCCTTTGTTCATATAATTATAATAGGTATACCAGTGTTGACTTGTCCCTCAAATTTAAATTTCTCACAAATGTTCTAAAATATATAACAATATCTAAGATTGTGTGTTCTTGGAATGGACACAGATCGCCAAATGAGTAGAGTGGAGGGCTCAATGGCTTGATTCTTTATTATTTGTTTGTTCATTTAATAGCGCAGGCCATCATGTGCCATTTGAGGTGAATGTGTGAAACATTGTCAAAAACCTTGTCTTATTCATAAATATGTTTAATTAGTGAACAGGATGCTGGAACTCCTGGACAATGACTGCCACCCACAACACAACACATTTAACAAACAGAAGAGCATCTACAGTAACAGACTTCTGTCATTGGCATGCACAACGGACAGGCTGAAGAGATCCTTTGTCCCGGGGCGATCAAAGTGTTCAATGCCACACAAAAGGGGAGGAGAGACCTGGACCTCATCACATAACTTTGTCCACTGTCTAGTTTACAGGCTATATTAGCCCTGCTTCACGCAATCTGGACTGTGGCCTTTTACATGTACATTTACCCCTGTTGTTTATTTGTTTATTTGCACTGATTATATCCCTGCACTGTCTTTTTTGCACTACCACCATTGCACATACTCCATATTACCATAGCACCTCCATCATGTTTCACAGGGTCAGTTCCCATCAGGCCCTGTAATCACTTCACGTTCTTTTTACTTTTATATCTCTGTGAGTGGTGAAATATGTATCTATGTGTGTGTATGTATAAGCTACTGGATGTCAAAAATTTCCCTGGGGATGAATAAAGTATCCATCTATCTATCTATCATCTAGTGTATAATCCCATGAAAATAAAACTTGCCTTTTCGATCTTCATAGGGAGCAGATCTTGTTACACAGAGCATGCCAAGTATCACCACCATGTTTGTACATCAGCCCCAAACGGGGAATCATCTCTAGAGAGAACTAGGGCTGTACTTTTGGGCTAAAAGATCTAGGAAGGAGGGGGGTCATGTTATCCCCATGGCTACGACTGATTAGTGATACTTTTTTGTACCATTGTTGTGTTGGAGTGTTATAATGTGGGATGTGTATATGTGCCATACACCACGGCATTATACCCTGTGTCCGAGAAGTTTAAGCCTCTCTTGGATATGGACAGCAAAATGAACCGCTGGCCTGACAGAGCTCCTCATAACCACACAAACTATGGCAGTATAAAAGTGTCAGCAAAGCTTAGAAGCTGAACAAAATATGTATTTAGAGGATTCAATTATAATGGAATTTCACTGGCTTTCAAATTCAGGGGTTTTAGGTTGGTTCCCTGTTCCATAACTAAAAGTATCACTCTTTTGGAAAGTTGGTATCCAGTACGAAACTGTTGTGATACAAAAGCACACTGTCGTGTTATAAACAGTGTACCTTGGCTTGTAGTGTCGACTGCTATCAAAATGAATGACCAATACATATTATGGACAGTAACAGATAATTATACGTCTACAAATCTGTCTATGAATGTCTATGTCTATGAATCTAGTTTTTAACACAGTCCTTTTATTGGATGGAATAAGAGAATGTTGAGAAACAGAAATAGGCTATTAAGTACCTCTGCCATGTCCTAAAACAAAGACAGTGAACGTGGCGACTATAACAAAGATATTGGATTGTGATTGTTGATCAACTGATCTATTTGCAGTTCAATCGCATTACAGGCCACCATAGTCATTGGAAAAGTATGGGTGGGGAGATGGGGTATTTAGCTGGTTGCTTCACACTGTTAGTTGCTACTAAATTGTACACACTGGACCTTTACATGTCTCCTTAAGGAATCAATCAAATTTCTAGGCCTATGGGACTTGATAAAAACATAGATCTTCCCATAGCAAGACACAGCTTGAGATTATACTAAGGTCTGTCAGTCTAATGTTAAAGGTATCCGTGTATTCTCAAAATGAAAATTGAGGGAAAAATTGCCAGCAATGTAATAAATATTTCAGCACACCACTTGTAAAATATATAAATACAAATTATATATAACCAACCAATCAGAAAACGATTATTATTATTATTATTATTATTTCGGAAAACGCCGGTTATGTGTTGCTGTGTCAACTGGGAGAATGTTTAGGTTTAGGTTCTCAAACATCACGTTCTGCGCCAGAAAATGCTTAATGTCATGTGAGCGCCATATGTTTAGTTTATTTGGCTATTTATGCGGGTTGATGTAAATGACAACTTTTTTGAAAACGATTATTGAAAACGGAGGAGGGGAAATTTCTCTAAATACCCGGCTATGTGTAAATGTGGCCTCAGTCATCTAAGCTCCCAGTAGTTTTTCACCTGCCCCTCCTCCTCCTCCTCCTCACCTGTCTGCCAGGCACTCCCTGCTCATCACGCCAACGCTATTCACCTGATCACACGGCTGCCTCGAATCAGCAATCAAGAGAGTTTATAAATCCCTCCCTCACCATTCACCTGTTGCCAGATTGTCTTCGCTTCTCATGCGAGTCTCTCCAGCGTTATTCGGATAGCTCTCCTGGTTTTGACCCTGCCTGTCCCTGACCATCCCACCTCCCGCCTTCCCGGATATCACCTCAGCCTTCTGTCCCTGACCACGAACTTCGTCTCTCCGTTCCTGGTTTCTTTCGGCCTCTCCCCTGGTCTCTTACCTGCCGTGATTATTGTGTGTGACAATAATAAAAGAAATTTCCAATTATATTTGACTTTTCGTATGCTGCAACTGGGTCCAACCGCTACATGTTACACCCATGTTCCCGCTCGACTTCTGCAATCTGTTCCTATTAGTCATAATAATATTATTATTATTATTGTTAGTATTATTGTTATTGTTACTGCTATCGCCATTAGTGCTGCTATTATTAGTATCACTGCTGTTATTCTGCATCTCCCTCCCCCCCTTCTCTCTCTCTCTCCCTCACCCTGAGCCTGGTCTGTCCCAGGTCTCTGCCTGTTAAAAGGCAGGTTTTCCTGCCACTGTCTCCTAATGAAAAGTGCTTGTTCATGGTGGGAATCGTTGGGTCTCTGTAAATAAGAGTTTTAGTCTAGACCTGCTCTGTATGTAAAGTGTCTTGATAACTTCTGTTATGAATTGGTGCTATGTAAGTAAAATGTAATTGAATTGAATATGCCTACAAAAGACAACAAACATTTGCAAGTAGTCAAGTAGTCAAATGGAGGTGAGGAGGATAAAACTTATTTCATGAATGTTACTTTTTAAAGGATTGGGGATAGAAAGACATTTGACATTTGAACTGTGCCAGTGAACTGAAGAAGACTAGGGATGGAGGAGGATGAGAGAGAGAGATGCTATAATTAGAGATCTATAATGTAGCAGATTAGACAGCAAGGCACGGTATGCCTGTCTGTTTCTCTCTCTAGCCTACACATAAGACATGTACAGCTTCAACCTCAGCCTCCCTACTCACCCAAATCCCATGCATAATGTGACCATAATGACAGACAACCCCATCCCTTCATGATGGTTGGCTTCAACTAAGCACTTTTTACAGTTAGTTCCCATGATGCACTGCCCCCTCCCCCATTTCTAATTGTCCTTGCTTTATCACACCAAACATGTACCTATACATAAATGTATCACTATTTGAATATCTTGACTACATGCAACCAACAGTGGCATCCTTGCCCTGATGCCCTGCAGGTGGGTCCTTTGTGTTGCTTCCTCCCTAGTCACCTGCAGGACTTGGGTCCTCTTTCCTTAACAGTCGACAGCATCTCAACTACTGAGAAGATCAATACCTACAGTCAAGCGGTAGTATATATTTTCTTGCGTGTTTTCAATGTTCTCCTGCATAACTTGAGCTCATTACAAACTGTTACATAAACAGACCCTTACCTATATTTAACCATCTCTTAACTAAATCTTTACTTATACTAAACTATCTCTTACCTAAAAATTCAACATACCTTTACCTATACTTAGCCCTCTCTTATCTAAATATGCACATACCCACAATTAGCCAATTATACCACAGTTTCACGAAAAACCTGAACAGTGAAACAACAAGGGTGTGTGTGTGTGTGTGTGTGTGCGTGCGTGCGTGCGTGTGTGCACACCCGCGCGCAAGCACCTTAACCCTGCTCACAGCCTCCTGGGCCTGCATCATGCGGATGTTCTTGGAGGGGTTTCTCTCTGAAAGCAGCTGGGTGGAGCCCAGGTAGTTTGCAGCAAAGATGATCCCGTCTATCAGGTCCTCTGGCTCACAGGGACCTGGGACTGGTCAGAGTGGGAAAGCGAGTGTTTAACCAATGGGAGGCAGTCAAACAAGACGCAGACAGGAAGGAGAAGGAAAGACATGACGTGGAAGACCCAGATAGGAAATGGAGGACACTGACAGGAAGTAGAGGAGACAAGATATAGAGCAACAGATGTTATTTTAAAGGAACTAATGCAAATATCAATATTACAAATAATAATCATATTATAGAGTATGTCGTACATGATGACGTAAAAGGGGCGGTGGCCAGGGTAAATTATAAAATAGTGAATAGGCCTAGTAACATAATATGAAATAATCGAGAGGGAAAAGACAAAGGGATTTAACTCCAATTACCAATCGAGTTACAAAATGGCGCCGTCCTAGAGGCAGCCTGTTGTAGTAGGTCCGGGTATTACTCTACTATGTCTATGAGTTATCCAATTGCTTGCTAAGTAGCATCCATGACGACAGCTGCATCCTTTTGAAGGGGATTGCTTTGGTTAGCCTACTAGTGGGTGGAGCTAATTGGCTATGCTAACACCCTGCTAGCAGATCCTATGATATACAGATGATGACTCTGGCTAACCCCTGCTGGAATGTGATGCTACGCTCACAGTGTCCCAGATGCTATGGATCAGAACAGCCAGACCTGTCCCCCAGTCAGAGATAGTCTTTGAAAAGTTAACTTTCCAAAAAGGCCAGAATTTGTTGAAGGCCTTCCCTGTTCTCTGAATAGTTATTCTTTCCTCACTTGAAAAATATAAATAAGAAAATGGTATATCTTACCATCGACAAAACTGGGGAAGGCTGCAGCTTTCTTAGTCTGCAGGCAAGCAAAAACACAAAGGCTTGGGTTAGACTGGGAGATAAAGCTGTGGTATTTGTACTTGTTGTCTTAAGTATCATTTACCCATTTAAAAGACCACTGATTTTATGAACAGATCATTGAACATATGTTCAATTTATGGTCATCAATTTATGGTGTACATGTCCTTATGTAAAGGAACACACAAACAGCAATTGGTTCCTACGCCAATGTTGCAGCCAATTCCACCACCAATCATTGTGTTCATACACCATGAACATAATGATTGAACACACCAAGAAACTACATAGCTTTATGTCTTTAGATTTTCTTTATTTTACAAACAAAACAACACCCACAAAATAGTCATAAAGAAACAAGTGACGTACAACATTATAAGTACAACATGAAAAAGATGGCACAAAATGCTATATTAATGGAACCAGTGCAGTCGGCAACAAAAAAAAAAATGCTTTTGTCCAAAGCGACTTACAATCAGTACATTTGTGGGGTTCGATACGAGGACAGTTGGAGGAGGAGGGGGGATCAAGGGAATCAAACAGCCAACCCTACGGTTAGCGGACGACCCGCTCTGTCCACCCGCTCTACCCACTGAGCTACTGCCGCCCCATATGTATATATATATATATATATATAAAATTATGACATAGGCTGAATGAAAAATAGGCTGCAGGTAAAAAAAAAAACTAAACATTTCCCATTAAAGGGAAAGTGCGATTTAAGTTCTGTATTCATACCATGTGATCACACTGGGTCAAACCATTGTCAATTTAGGTAAAGGGGCATTTTGTTTTGTGGAACTGTGGGACTGTGGGACTGTTTGACTGAGTTTTGACTGTTAAGTGTGTTATTATTATGAATTGATTTCTATCTGATTCTGTTTTGAGTTTTGCTTGGGGCCAGGCAATGGATAGCCTATTAAGCCTATGCCAGTGTTCAAGAGGTTTGAATAGAAGAAGGCTAAATTATATTATGCAACTTCAACAACTACTAAACCTAACTTTAGGGCCAAACAGCAACTATAAATGCCATGGTCAACTAGAACTGTTTCCGCACTTCACAAATGACACCATGGCAACTACAATGCCTGCTACACAGTACAGGTGTCTGGGTGGAACGTGTCACTGTTTCTCCGCTTCATGAAACTGAGAACGATGGCTGTTCCATCCATTCTCGCCCGAAGTCCACTTGCTAACTATCTGGCATGATAGATCAATATGTTCACCTCTTATAATATTTATACTTTTATATTTATAATAATATCTAGATATCACTTTTCGTGATATTATTCTTCTTCACACCAAATTTGTGCAATTAATGGAGGCTAAACGACTGAGCCTCAAGATTTCATCCAAACTGTATTACAAAGGTCTACTTCCGTATGTCATCTGTGCTATGTATTTTTAATTTTTGTAAACTTGACGTAAACGCCTCACTTTCCATTGTTATGTTTGATTCTCCTAATTGCTTTCCAGTTGTCAACTGGGTGGCATAGCTCAGTGGGTAGAGCATGTGTTCCACAACTGGAGGGTTAGTGGTTCGATCCCTGCTTCAACTACATTTATCTCAATGATCACAGGCATTCCTATACACGAGTAATTCCTTGCGTGGCATTACATTTTCTCGTTATACATGTTGTACTGTATTTTTCAGCAGCTCACATATAATATAAAGCTATGACGATAACATCTTCGGCATCTCAACTTGTGACATAATATTAGAATAATATTAGCCAAATACGAATCCATTTTACCAATTTCATGACTTATCTTTCCTCTTTTGAAGAAAAGCCTTACTATAGTCTACTATAACTTTGATTTAGTGATAAAATACAGTAACTGCAAATCACTAGTGTCCTTGCATGTGAGTGTGTGCGTCACCTCAAGAATGTTGTTGTTCTCCAGCGGGATGTTGAGGTCGGACCGCTGCTGTCTCCTCTGACCCTCCCCCCTATTGCTCACCTGGAAGACAGGCAGACAGGTAGAGTTAGTTAGACAGGTGTATAGGTGACGGGTAGAGTTTGACTGGTAGAGTTAGGTAGACAGGTACAATTACAGGTGCATAGAGTGAGAGAGAGTAAGACATAAAGCATTTTCATACAGGACAGCAACCCACCAATTTGACTTTGTCTTTTTTGCGACTAGGTCTGAGCGTTTTGACAGATTGCGGTAAATTGGGGGTAAATTTTGGCCCAGCAATATCATGCCTAGGAGGGTACACTTTTTGCCGCCTCCATTGCTATGTAAATCCAAGCCGTCGATGTCCCGGCAATTGCTTGAGATGGATGGAGGTGTTGATAATGTGCACTGTTGTGTGACCCACAGCCGGGAGTTTTAAAACCAGGAAACAGCTGATCACAGCAGTCAGTTCATCACCTCTTCCACGCACAGCATAAAAAACCATAGCAACTGCACACACGATTGAAGAGATCCAAAAATGCACAGTGCATCAGACCACAGTGTTTCTTGTTCTCCTGCCATGTCACGGGAGATGCTTCATGTCACGTCAAATGTTTACGCCTACTCCAGTGGAGGCTTTTTTGAAAAGAAGGAATATTACACCTCCAATTCACACATACAAGATGGCAGATTGCAGCCTTTACCTGGGGGCAAATGTGGCACATTTGCTATATGAAAATGGCTACAGAGAGCTACTTTGCTTCCAGGAAAGGCATCTCCCATCCACAACCTCTCCAATATTGAGAATACTGTGGTGTCTACGGCTCAGGCGGCATAGAACATTGGTGTAACATTGGTGCAACAGCCCACTCCCACAGATTCCTGCTCCACGACATCAGGAGGATATGTCGGTTCCTCACCAAGAAGGCAACACATGTTATGGTCCAGACTTTCGTCATCTCACGTCTAGAGTACTGCAACTCCACTACGCTCTGCAACTTCCAAATGGCTTGCTACTCCCTAACTATGTGGGGACCCTAGCTGCCACTCCACAAAATCCAAGATGCTTATTTAATACACTTAAATAAAATGTATTATAAAAATATAAAAATAGAATATAATATATATATCAAATACATACATACAAAATTATATAAATGATAAATATAATGGACCTTGAAGCAGTTTTCTTATTTGATTAATTCTATGTATTGCATGATTCTTTTTTGGTTGCATCTTCATGGTTGAATGCACTTATTGTAAGTCACTTTGGATAAAAGTGTCAACTAAAGAAATGTAATGTAATAGAGTTAGGTAGATATTAAAGTACACATTAAACATTAAAGTGTGGGACTTGGGACACCAAAGTTGATTTCATAATGGTTCAACTGTCCAATGACTACATATAATCATCTTGGTCACAGTCCAGTTAATCCTTTACACGGTCAACATGTCAGTTGTATCGTGCTGAACAAGTCCAGCTCATATATCCTCCCTCAATTAATTCTCTCTCCACCACAGAGTTGAAAAACATTTGTCACATTTTTCTTCATTAAGATGGCTTCCTTAAATACCCTTGTATGGATTAAGGAGTAGTTAGTCAATTATTAAAGTGTGTATGATTAAATATTTCATAACAATCCTGTTAAAACTAAGAAATGTGTCCCATTATGGAAGTTACACAAGGGGGCTCCTCACCTGTTCCTGGGCCCACCTCTGCTGCTCCTCGGCTGGGCTGTGCTGTGGGGCCTTGAAGCCCCTCTGGAGCTCTGGGTTGTTGTGACGATTGGGCGGTAGGTTGAGGGACTTGGGCCGGCCATCATGGCGGTGTGGGGGCAGGGCAGCCTGGTACTGGGCGGGGCCTGCCTCTTCAGGGCTGTGGTCAGTGCTGCTGCTCAGGCTGCCCATGCTCATACTCATCTTGATCTCCGCCACTATGAGGTCAATGTCCTCCTCCGCATCGTCGCCTCCCATTGGCCCCGGCCGCTCCTCCTCCTCTTCGACCACCACCATCGCTCGCTGTCCAGCATACGGAGATGGCGGGAGGGAGTTACTGTTCTCCTCCTCTGGGGCGTAGTAGTTGCCATGATAATCGTCTTCCTCCACTTCGTCCTCTTCATCATGGGGGTGGTAGTCCTGCTCTTCCTCCTCGACACCCATATCCAGAGGAGGAGGATGATGATGGTGGCGTTGGTGATGGTGGTCCAGAATGGGCTCGGGGCGACCCTCGTATATTTGCTCGTCAGGGTCTTGCTCCACCACCTCACAGCGGACCTCTCCCTCTGCCTCACTCCACTTCTCCCCCTCTGCTGCCCTGTGTCTCCCCTCCCTACTTCCCCACTGGAGCTCTCTGGCCTGGCTGACTTCCTCTCTCCACTCCTCCTTCATTTCTGCCTCCCCCTCCACATCTTCTGCCCACTCCACCACTCCCTCTGGGCAGTGAGGGTCCGTGTTGAGTCCATTCTGTGGGCAGGTCTGCAGGTTGTTCCCCTGGTTCCCCTGATCGAGGCTCAGCTTGTTGCGGCTGCTCTCTGGAGCCTCCAGGTAGCTGTCATCCTCAGGGCAGTAGCGGATATAGTAAGTCACGCCCTCATCCTCCTCCGCCAGGCCTGCCACCAATAACACAGCAGAACATTAAATAAGCAAGGGGCAAGATAGAACAACTACTAGAGCCAGTGAACCCAAAACTATTAAAAACTTTTTTTTGACTCGGTAATATGTTTCATATGATTGTTGACTTAGTAATCTATGCCATATTGTCACTTTTACTAAAATATGACCCTAATTTAGAGAAAACAGGAGTGAAATCACAAGTCTTTGCCAGTCTCAGCCAAATAGTTTCTGGTCATTCCACTCTGCTCTGAACGCAGTTTCTTCTCATGGTGTCAAACTGCTTTTTAGTATACTCTTGGACATTACGATGAAGGGACGCCGGCGCCAAGGTGTGTGTGGATGTGTGGTGGCCTGTCTGGGTGGCATCCAGGAGAGGGTTATGCGTCTATGACAAAGTATAACTAAGCATTTCATATACAACCTTGTTAAACATATCACTCATAAACCACGATGGTACTAAAAAGGTATCACAAAGCTACCATTGGTCATAACGATGGGGATAACATGCCCCCTCCTTTCTACTACTTTCACGTCACTATCATGTCGACCCTGTGTGCCTAAATGCACATATTCAGGAATAAAAGGGACTGTAGGATGAATAAAAATGTTCATTAAAATGTTTGTTTCCCACAAAGCTCTAAATTTCACAGCGAGAAAGTTGAACAGTTTTGCTAACTAATGACGCCACATGATAACGAGGCAAGGTAAATCCAGCAAGGAAGCCTTCCCAATGTCACTTTTGAATTAAAGATGGGTGCCTAGTGAATAAAGCAAATGTCAATCTATCTGGAGGCACCCCTGAATAAGACGCCTGACCCCTGCTTGTGCCATAAAAGATCTGCATTTACTTTAATTTGCATTGGATAAATTATTAAATAGTCAAAATAAGATATGTCTTGAAAGCCCCAAGGGAACTCCATGATTGGTTTGCAAGCGTGTTTCAGTTGAGTGTGCGGCTTATGCCCAAGTGAACAGTGATACTCAATGTCATTAATTAGCCAAGCCAGCAGTGGATTTCAGTTAAGAGTGCAGCTTGGTCAAAGTAAATAATGATGTTCAACGTCATTCATAGCTGAGCCATCGGCCGACTTTGGTGTGTACTTACTTGCTCTAATTATCATAATATCAGTGGCATAAGAATGCTGCTCCAGTAGCCACCTAAACAAATACAAAAGTGAATAGATATGAACAGACCTTAACCTGACTTTCCATATGTGTACATTGGTGGAAACTATCGCAGACTTATTTCACACCAAATGCACCAACGAAAAGAATACACAAGAACTAATTGAGATTTAGACCGTGAATTCGATTCAGGTTTTTTGATATATCTGGTATCCCCCAAACTGATTTGTGAACTCCAGATAAATTTTATCAACCAATTCATCCCGCCATCTTCTCTGTGGAACAATCCTTCATCCCATGCATGATCAACATGCATGGGATGCATGTCTCTTGACAGTGTTGGTGTGAGAGAGAGAGAGAGAGAGAGAGAGAGAGAGAGAGAGAGAGAGAGAATCATTTGTTGCAAGCAGCTCAACAATGAAATATGATTTTAGCCATTTAAAAAAAAATTATGCAATGTATGGGAAACACCATTGACTATGGATGGTGTCATTCTCTCGGACAGATACAAAAAAATGACCCACCACATTATGCCATCTACTTGGTAGATGGCATGAGCCACTTATTAAAGTAGTACATCATAGTAATCTAGGTTACTAATTAAATATCATATCTGTGGTATCATCTTTTGATGTATGTTAGTGGGTAAAGGGCATATGACTCCATTGACACACACAATTTGAATAATGGTATCCTCATTTGTAGATATTTGAATGTGGAAATTATATATTATATATATTTTATTCTACTAAAAAGATGTTTGGATCAATCAATTTGTTTGTCGTGTTCGGCTATTTTAATACATATAGTATATATTTATATTTGACATATTTAATAATATAGAATCTTTTACGTTTCTCTTTTACGTTTCTCCCTCTTTTTGCATCCATAGTGGTAAACTACATTCATAGACCTATAATTATCGGCATCTTCTATATGAATTGATAATTCATCTTGATAGCAGTCGGTGCTGCAAGCCAGCAGCTGTATGTGAATATAGGTTCCTTTTGATAACATGACAGTGTGCAGTTGTATCACAACAGTTTTGTTTTGGATACCAACTTTCTCCAAACTCTCTACTTTTAGTTATCAAACAGGGAAACAAAAAACCTAAAAAGAGAAAGTTTCCAAAACATTATGTATTAAAGAATGCACACCCACCCATTATAATACCATAATCCGTGCCAACTGCCATTCGCCATCTACCATCTGTGCAGTGGTTGACGTCCGAGAGAGAGTTTAGCTTCTATGCCCTGGTGTATGTGGATGCGTGGAGCTCCGTTTGTGCAGAGGTTGACTTAAGTTAAGATTTAAGATTTAAGATTTTACTTATAGTATTAGACCACAGTGTGGGTGTGAATATGTGTGGAACTCCTGGCCAGCGGTTGATTTTTTGATACATAGTGTAATGCAATGGTGTGTGTCACATTATAATGCTACTACACAACAACGGTACTAAAAAAGAATACAAATAGTTAAACATCAGGATAACATGCACCACTCCTTCCTGCAACTCTTAGCCCAAAGCCCTGCTTATTGAGTGACAATAAGCAGATATAAAGGGCAGAACGATTCTTATTTTCATGGGATTATACAGTAATTAACACATACTTACGAATGTTATATTCCATTTCTGTCAAGTCCATTCTACTAGTTGGCGCTACAATATGGAGCTTTAATGAAGTAACAAGCATTACCTAATAATTAATTATCAGTTTAATAATGTCTAGTAATACTGTTATATACATGTTTACTAAGGGTGTTCATGTTAACTACAGTAATGATGTACTAATTAAGGTATTCACTTATACATTAATGAATAGGACTAGCCCTAAATCCTATGCTGTGCAAAAGCTGTATAATAATGTGTATTAATGCATTAACGAATGTTAATTAATGGTTCATTCATTGAGGTTTTAGAACTATTTAACGAGCAAGTGAACACGCAGTTTCAGCTGGAAAAAAAAAAGAAAATGTGTTTTGGGCTGAGAGTTCTTGGAAGGAAGGGGCCATGTTATGACCCACAGCAACTTTGTGTTACTTTTTAGTACCGTTTAATACCGCTTTTAGTACCGCATTATTATGAGCGTATGAAGTGCGCCACACACCGTGGAGTAATACTGAGAAGCTCAACCCCCACTTGCATGTGGACATCAAAATAAAGCACTGCTCTGCTGGAGCTCAACACATCCACACAACACCATGGTGTTATACAATAGGTGTCCTACAGTACATCCCCTGTGATATCGATGAGTATACTAATGGGCACTTTGGCATCACGCAGACACCGTTACCTCACATTTTGGGGAGACTGGCAGCTCCTGATTTCTCTGAATGATGGTCTTAAGCCTAGATTACTATGTTGATAATCATATAAGACACTGAACCAGATTTTAAGCAAAATGGTTTTAGGTTCACTAGCTCTTAAAATAGACTTTAAAGACTTTATTGATCCTTGATGTGATCAAAACTACAGGGAATATGTCTATGAGTCAATAGGAGAGTAAGAAAAAGTAGTAGTAGAGTAGAAGAGTAGAAGGAAAAGAGTAGATCAGAACAGGAATTTGGGAATGGTTGGATGGGAGCGAGCAGAATGCTAACCTTCGCAGTAGTCTTCCTCATCTTCCGAGGTGTTGTTCATGTAGTCTGAGCTAGAGTCGTCATCCAGGCTGTCATCGACACCGTCAAAAGTTGTGGGAAGGTCCTGCATGGGATGCTTGTACACGGGAAGCTGATGCACAGGAAGGTCACACAAAGGAAGGACGTGCACACTAAGGTCGTTTAGAAGCTCGTGTTCTGGTGTGGGGGGTGTTAGAGGTCGGTATCCTTCCAGCTCTGGCACTGTTTGGCTGCAATACCGAAGCTCCGACCTGTCCTCCACCTCCTGCTCTGGTTGGCTGCAATACTGAAGCTCCGTTCCTTCCTCCTCCACATTTTGTTCTGGTTGGCTGTAGTACTGACCTTCAACTCCATCCACTTCCACCTCATTTTCCGGTGGGCTGTAGTACTGGGGCTTGACCACATGCGCTTCCACCTCCTTTTCTGGTTGGCTATAGTATTGAGGTTCTTCTCCACCCACTTCCATCTCCAGTTCGGGTTGGTTGTAATATTCCGGCTTGACCACATCCAGTTCTACCTTGTGTTCTGGTAGGCTGTAGTATTGTGGCTTGACCATGCCTACTTCAACCTCCTGTTCTGGTTGGATGGGACTCACTTCTGGGCACTTCAGAGGGGAGTATTGGACCTTGGCTGGCTGGTGGAGGGGCTTCTGGCCATGTGACTCTTTGGGATAGCGAACTGGGCGTGGCCGAAAGGGGAGTGACTTTTGATCTTGTGACTCTGTAGAAGGAAGGGCAGGGCTAGCTGCGGGTGCTGCCATATTGATTACATCGCTAGTTCCCGGCTTCTTCTTGTGGGCCATGATTGGCTGCTTACACGCCATACATTGCTATTGGCTGGATCCTGGAAGACAGGAAACATTAAACATTAAAGGTAAAATATGTTATGCATACTTGACTACTTAAACAGCACAGTCAAATGAGCGTCTCCTCTTTAATTCTTCACCCAATCAACAATAACCAAAGTCAGACCACACAAGTCCACTGCTCAACTTTCTATTGTTCAATAGTTGATTCCATGGTCAATTCAGTGGAGTGGAGTAAACAATATTTTCAGATACGCTCTAAGTGTGCACCTATTCATTCTAGATAAAAAGATGCTAGCGCCCATCTGCAGGAGATAAAAAAGAACTGAGATGAATTGCCAGTGAAGGCGTGTGCCTTGATAGCATCAATGTGAAATATAACTGTGTTCTTTCTGTATATATCATGTAGCCTACAATATATTAAGCAGGCCAAATAAAAATATAAATATATATATATATATATAAAAAATATATATATATCTCTCAAACGAATATGTCACTCTCCCTACCCTAAATACAGTAAATATTTTTTTTTACTGAGACTACTGAATATTGAAAAGTTAAACTGAATTCATCATTGCGCAGCCACACAAATGTCTTCCACTGATTTGTCCTTGAATAACACCGTAGATGCGGCCACATCCTGTGTAGAGTGAGCTCTAACAACCAGCTGTGGTGTAAGCCCTGCCGAGTGTGGGCTAAGCAAACAACCTCACATATCTAACATGAAAAATGCTGCTTAGAGAGAGTGCGGCCCTTGGCTATAACACACAGACAACTGTTGTGTGGATCTGAATGCCGCCGAGTGTTGTACGTACATCGCCAATGCCCGTATCAGGCACAAAAGATGCAGCTCTGCCACTGGCTCACTAGAATGAGGAGGGGGGTAGAAAGCCTGAAGCACAATATCCTTTGATCGAAAATAACTATTGATGTTCTTGGGGAGGAACGCAGGACTGGGTCTAAGCAGCGTGAAAGAGCTGCCCTCATTAACAAGCATCTTGGGCTGCCAACTCACTGGCACGTTTAATCAAAGCTAATAAAAGTGGCGTCTTAAAAGATAAAGCATCCAAAGGGGCTTGAGACACACACACACAGCCTATGTGGCCAGCTGCAATGGCTGCCACATAGATTTTGATGGTGTAAAATACCAAACCGCAAGAACCTAAGCATGGTTCCCACCTCCCAACAAGATGGGATAACATGATTGCTGTCACCAACACCACCAAACCAACAACCACCCCGACAGATCTGGCGGATGGTGAACTGTCCTGTGCGCTTGCGAAAGCGTGTCTAGTCTGCCCGGCTGCGGCCATGGTGCCGCAGCTGAATGACTCTCTGGAGCCACCAGAATGAGTGACTGTTCCTCCTGTCTGATCCGCTCTAGAAACGGGTGAATCAGCTGAAGCAGTGAGAACGCATACAAGAGAGCCTGCGGCCACGGTGTGTGCCATCGAGTCTACCCCCAACGGAGGAAGATCCTGTGTGCTGAGAGCGAACCACATCCTGCAGTGGGTGTTCACTCTGGACGTGAACAGGTCCAGCTGAGCCGAACCCCTGATAGATCAGTTTGACAATGTTGGGTTGTAACCGCCACTTGTCTCAGCGAGGACCACCATGAGACATGATACACCACCCTGAAGACCTGGGTCTCCACGATATGCAGGGCTCTTAGACTGAGCAGGTTCTGATAAGCCCACAGCCAGAGCTCGACCGCTGCTCGGTGGAGGGTAGAGGAGCGCACTCCCCCCTGTTTGTTTATGTAAACCTGTCAGGGTCTAGGGAACTGGTACACGAGGCTGAACAAACAGCACTGCTGCTGTGGTGGTTGTTCAGATGCCATCCAGCACCCAGACAGAGGAGCACTGCCAGGGGAGACTTCAGGCGATGTATCCCCCTCCCCTGTGTGGTTTCAACATTGTTCAACATTTTCAGTGCACACGAGTGAGAACATGGGACAAGCCCATAAGGCAAAGCCTGGATGGCATAACCTACATGAAATAGAACTAAATAAAATCAGTATGCAAAAGTGCTCAAGTGGTTTTGGTTGGATTGGACAGACAATGTATTAGTTATAGCAGCATTGTGTGACACCCCTGATCGTAACTGATAGGCCTGTGTGACTTGATCTTAGATAGTTCGCATGCATGAGACGCAGCATGAGAATGTCCTTCGACCTGTTTTTTATTAGCGCTAGAATAGGTGTGTAAATAAATACGGGATTGTAGCATAGGAGCTTTGGCACTCATATGTTTTAGCCCACGCACGGGTAGGAGCACACAATTATTTCTACCTTGAGCACCAGGTTTTTTCATATTTCAGTTCTCAGAAAGTGTACGGATTCAACCTTCTATGACTATGTTCAATGTGATTTTAATATGGGTTGTAGACCTACATCCATTGTTCTTCTCCGACTATCGTTAAAGAATGTTTTGTTCAACTTAATGTGGTCTTGGTCTTCTAGCCTACTACATGACTCCCTATACATACAAACAGGTGAAGAAGCTCAACCATCAAAATCAACCGCTGGCCAGGCGAATCTCATCCACACACACTGTGGCATCATATATGTGTCCAAGAAGCTTATCCCTCTCTCGGCACGGACATCAACATCAACCACTGGCAAAACGTAGCTTCACACACACCTTGGCTTTATATATAATTGGCTGAGGAGCTTTCCAACCCTCTCTCAGACATGCCTCATATATTCTATTGAAAACAAGCATCTGTTCCATCCTTTCATCAAAATATACTATGAATTTAGAGGAATCAATTATAATGTTGAGTTTCACACACTTTTTAATCCAAGTAGAAAATAGTGTAGCAAACGGCAGTTCACGGATGAGGGAGATTTCAATAAGTGGTGTGCATTCTTGAATAGATCCATGTTTTGGAGACATTTGTTTTTTAGGTTCTTTCCAAATCAAACTGTTGTGATTCATTTGCACACCATCATGTTATCAAAAGAAACCTATTCAAGCACTGAAGTGCAAGTAAATATTGGTTTGTAGCACCAACTGTTGTTGAGCTGAATGATCAAAACATATAACAGATTATTATAGGTCTATAAATATTGTTTACCACTATTGAACGTGTGTTGAGAAACATAAATAGGCTGTTGCTTTTCGCCATGTCCTACAACATTGTAGCAATGTCAGTTGCTACATGCCACCTAAAAAAATGTGTTGTTTTAGTGGTTTTAACTACAAAAGTGGCACATTTTATGGCATCATATAAATGCATCACCATGTGATGCCAAAATTTGACATTGTTTAAAATAAATACACATCTACAATGAGGCATAATTGTGACCCTTTTGGCCTTCCATAACGAACACACACAAACATACACACACACACATATACACACACAAAAGATGCCAGTCTGTATTGAGAACACTGTTTCAATGCTGCTAGACATTAGCAGGCAATCACAGAGCAGTTAGCAGACCTGTCCCCTGACACTGCGTTCTGCAGGAGCATCCTTTGTTTTTACAGCAGTTGCTTGTGAGGACTGACCAATGGAGAGATACTACGTTCCTATGAGCACCAACATAATTACATTTTCCATTACTATAGATCACACATACACACACACACACACACACACACACACACACACACACACACACAGTGGGAGTGCTGTAACTATGGCAACTGGAGTAACCATAGGTAGCTATATTATACCCATGCTCAAATTAATACTCAACCCCCGTTTGTTCACCTGTGCCCCTTTGTTGACTTCCGGGATTCCCAAATTATCCCCTTGCCTAGAGATAAACAGACTCTGTCCCACCTGTTAAGGCCCATTAGAAACAATTTCCATATCTTAGGCC
>OMKQ01099301.1:0-15886 GCA_900302335.1 Phycis phycis
CCCCCCCCATTTAAAAAAAGATAAAATAAGAAAATAAAATTACATACCCAAACTAAAATGGTTAGGGTTCTTGAACCCCTAGGACTGCAGACAAAGGGTTGATCATTCCTGAAAGCTAAGCCTTGGTAGTTTCATATCCAAGTGTCAGATTTACTAAATTTCTGGCTGCACCACTGGTTTAGAGTCGTCATCTCTTTTAAGAACAAACATCTTGTAGATCCACGGGCTTGTGAGCTGAACCGACTTCCAGAAGGCACGAACATAATAAGCCCGCCGAACACACCGGAACTTCTGTTCGCCACCTCTGACCTCACTTCCGGTGTCCTTTATATTGGATTCGCCACCTCCCGTGTCACTATGAAAAATGAATCGCCAAAGTGAAAATAAATGCACCCATGCATGGGTTCATGCAGTTTTGCGCAAGTTTAAAATGTTTCCGCGTAATATGTCAGCTGTGAAAGCTGTCAAATGCCTTTGATCGTTTCGTCCTCAAATCTACGATATTCAAACGAATGGCAACGAATGATTATAAACATGATCTTTTGCCCGTTATTGCCTCAATGCAGTGAAGAAAACAATAGGACAACAATAATGGTTGCCATTTCAACTGGCCCCCCCAGTTGAAATGGTCTAGACCTGCTTCCAATGCTCCTAACACTGAAATCTCTTTATCTTCCTCTGGCAGGAGGCTGCTGTCTTCGGGACCCCAGCCATCAGGACCAACACCTCACGTCACAAGAACAGTTTCTTCCCCACTGCAGCTGACCTCATCAACAAGACCCAGGACTCCCACTGAGAATGTCTCTTATCCTGACACACTCTGGACATCATGCGTTACCCTTGGCAACTAATTGCACATTCATGCCTAACTACAACTGTGGCCAAAGGTTTTGAGAATGACACAAGTATTGCTTTCACAAAGTTTGCTGCTTCAGTGTTTTTAGATCTGTTTGTCAGATGCTACTATGGTATACTGAAGTATAATTACAAGCATGTCATATGCGTCAAAGGCTTTTATTGACAATTACATTAAGTTTATGCAAAAAGTATTTGCAGTGTTGACCCTTCTTTTTCAAGACCTCTGCAATTCGCCCTGGCATGCTGTCAATCACCTTCTGGGCCACATCCTGACTAATGACAACCCATTCTTGCATAATCAATGCTTGGAGTTTGTCAGAATATATGGGTGTTTGCTTGTCTACCTGCCTCTTGAGGATTGACAACAAGTTCTCAATGGGAGTCTGGAGTCTCCTGGCCATGGACCCAAAATGTTGATGTTTTGTTCCCCAAGCCACTTTTCCTTATGGCAAGGTCATGCTGGAAAAGGCATTGTTCATCACCAAACTTGAATGGTTGGGAGAAGTTGATCTTGGAGGATGCTTTGGTACCAGTCTTGATCTTATCAAGTCTTATATCTATGGGATGTTACTGGACATATAATTTGCAACGATTGTCATAATAACTTTGCCGGGTTCTACGTGGGTCAAGGCATTTTTACAGTCAGGGGCCCACTTCCACCGTTACCCATGTCCACTCTCCACAATCTGCTCATGGGCCATTCTATCTCCTGGCACAATACCATGTTCATTCATTCATTCATTCTTCTTCCGCTTATCCGGGGCCGGGTCGCGGTGGCAGCAAGCTGAGCAAGGAACTCCACACTTCCTTCTCCCCAGCAACGCTTTCCAGCTCCTCCTGGGGGACAGATGCCCGAGCCATCTCAACTGGCTCCTTTCGACGCGAAGGAGCAGCGGCTCTACTCCGAGCTCCCTCCGGATGTCCAAGCTCCTCGCCCTATCTCTAAGGCTGAGCCCAGCCACCCTGCGGAGGAAACTAATTTCGGCCGCTTGTATCCGCAATCTCGTTCTTTCGGTCACTACCCAGAGCTCATGCCAATAGGTGAGGGTTGGGACGTAGATCGACTGGTAAATTGAAAGCTTTGCCTTCCGGCTCAGCTCCCTCTTCACCACAACGGTCCTGTACAACGCCCGCATTACTGCTGATGCCGCACTAATCCGCCTGTCCATCTCGCGCTCCATTTTACCCTCATTCATGAACAAGATCCCGAGATACTTGAACTCCTTCACTTGGGGCAACAACTCGCTCCCAACCCAAAGGGAGCAGTCCACCGTTTTCCGGCAGAGAACCATGGCCTCAGACTTGGAGGTGCTGACTCTCATCCCAACCTCTTC
Source organism: Phycis phycis (assembly GCA_900302335.1). Lineage (NCBI taxonomy): Eukaryota > Metazoa > Chordata > Actinopteri > Gadiformes > Phycidae > Phycis > Phycis phycis. The sequence goes on from OMKQ01099301.1 coordinate 2,193, forward strand.
ACACTCGGCTGCAAACCGCCCCAGTGCCTGCTGGAGGTCACAGTCTGATGAAGCCAGCAGAACCACAGCATCTGCAAAAAGCAGAGACGCAATTCTGAGGTTCCCAAACCGGACACTCTCCTCACCTCGGCTGCACCTCAAGATCCTGTCCATGAATATCACAAACAGAATCGGAGACAAGGGGAAACTGCTGACCCGGACTGGGGATATTGTCGGGCGGTGGAAAGAACACTTTGAGGAACTCCTGAACCCAACCAACACGTCCTCAGTGGAAGAGGCAGAGTCTGAAGACTCGGGGGAAGCCTCGTCCATATGCCTGGCAGAGGTCTCTGAGGCAGTCAAGAAGCTCCTCAGTGGCAAGGCGCCAGGTGTGGATGAGATTCGCCCTGAGATGCTGAAGGCTCTGGACATTGTTGGGCTGTCTTGGCTGGCACGCCTCTTCAGTGTCCCGTGGTTGCGAGGTCGGGGACAGTACCTGTGGAGTGGCAGACCGGGGTGGTGGTTCAAAAAGGGGGACCGGAGGGTGTGCTCCAATTATCGGGGTATCACACTACTCAGCCTCCCCGGGAAAGTTTACTCCAGGGTTCTGGAAAGGAAACTCCGGCCGATTGTCGAACCCCAGATTCAGGAGGAACAATGCGGATTCCGTCCTGGCCGTGGAACAGTTGACCAGCTCTTCACCCTCGCAACGGTGCTAAGGGGGTCGTGGGAGTTTGCCCATCAAGTCTACATGTGTTTTGTAGACTTGGAGAAGGCTTATGACCGTGTCCCCCGGGGAATCCTGTGGGGGGTACTGAGGGAGTATGGGGTACCGGGGCCGTTGATATGAACCATTCGGTCCTTGTACAACCAAAGTGAGAGCTGTGTTCGTGTTCTCAAATGTAATTTGTTGATTAGACATGCTGATAGCTATAAAAACGCTGAAAAAATTGCTGATTGCTATAAAAACGCTGAAAAATTGCTGATTGCTATAAAAATGAGTGATGGCAAATTCAAAACGTGCAAATTAGCAAACAATATTCTGTAAACCACAAGTGCCCTTCAGAAGGGAGCAGGAACTTGAAACTTGCCATGCGAATGGAGGGCCCCCCTCTGAACATGTGTACACATGTCGTGTTGATATCTCATTCCCTGACGTCACAGTCTAAATTATAGTTTTTTGTCTTTGTGTAATGCACCACTTTGCATATAGAGGGCGCAGAACTACAAATAAATGGCAGTAGCTATTACAGCGTTGTCTGTGTGAGTGAATGATGTTTGTGTTTCTGTGTGTATGTATGTGTCTATGAATGAATGTGTGTGTGCGTCTGTGTGTGAGTCTATGCACATGTGTGCGTGTGTGGCTGTGTCTTTGTCTGTGCATGGATGTGTATGTGGGTGTGTGTGTCCGTGTGTGTGCATGGACTTGTGTGTCTTTGAATGTCTGAGTGTGTGTGTGCATGTATCTCTGTGCAGGGCTTTGAACCACAATTTTTTCCCAATTGGTTCGTTCCAAACAGAAACAATATTTTAACGTTTCCGGTTTTCGCTTGTTCCTGAACCGGTTAATAACATTCCAAGTCAGCTGCAGGACATACAAATAAGTAGGCCATAGTTTGGTGCCGAGGACAGAGCGGTCTCTACATGTAGCTCTGTCAGTTTTCAGCAAGAGAAGCCTACCGCTCAGTTCATCCATGAGCTTTTCCCTTTCGCTTTGGGCTACATTTGACACCTTTTCACGAATGTTGGCCAAATTAATTGTGAAACCATTTCCAATGGCTTATTGTTGGGGGTAAATTATCTTTCTAAACCCAGAGTCGCCCATTAAAGAAAAAGGTCTGCCATTAACAGTTACAAGCTCCAAGCAAGCATCAACGAAAACCTCTGGAGTGATAGGCACTTGAACTAATTTGGGCTTCTTAACGACAATGGCATCCAAAGTAATTTGCCCTGTAATGGTTCTCTTTTGGCCAACATGACTGGATGAGTTGTTGTAGATGTCCGTATGCCTTCTTTGAAGGTGCCTCTGTAAATTCCCTCCATGATTTCCCACAATTTCAACTTCACATCCCTCAATGTTGCATTTGGATTTGTTAGTCGCGGGGTCAAATGAAAAATGCTGCCGCATAGGATTTCCACAATGTCTTCCCATCTGAACAAAAAAGTTAAAATGCCAAATATGAGAACTACCGTATTTGCCTACGTTTTAATTAAAGACTTAAGGGTAGGTTATGCTGGGCAATAGCCAGGTACTGCCAATGCTAACTGTCCAACTTAGCCATATTTTCATTAGCTTGACCGAGCTGAATTTTACAACAATGCATTGGAAATTTTTGCAAAATCTACATTCTATCTAAAAAGATAGAATTCGTATTTAAAGAAAAACATTTGTGAGATACAATATTTACCTCTTATGATTGAGTTTGAGAGACTGGCTACAGCTTGTGTGTAGTCACACGATCTTGATTAGGCTAATTGCTGACGGCAAGCTTCTCTATCATTTCTATCATCTCTAACATTTCTTCCAAGGAGTGAACGACCGGAAGTGAACATCACCAATTGTTGTGTTTGCAATTAATTGTAGTTTGCAACCACTAGGTGGTGCTGTGTAATTGTGTAAACTGAGAACATGGAAAAAGGAAGAGGAGAATGCCTACAGAGAGAATGGGACTGCCATGTATTCTGACTGCTCCGTTTAAGTATACTATCTTAAAGGATTATACGTCTCTTTCCTTGATTTACGAATGTAACACCAATCATATTGCGTTTAGAAATCTTGTTAAAGAACGGAAAAAATAACGTTAACCGGTTAGCAGTTTCTGGTTTCGTTTCTGTTCCTTGCAAAACATCAAAAGTTTCAGATTTTCGTTTTCGTTCCCTGAACCGGTTCAAAGCCGGTGTCTGTGTGTGAGTGTGTCTGTGGTTGTGTGTTTGTGTGAGTGTTTGCATGTGTGTTTGTGTGTGTGTCTATGTTTGTGTGTGTTTTCGGGAGTAAGAAAAGCCGTGCCCCTGTGAACCGTGTGAAAAAGGCGGTCGCTGGGTGGGGCGGTGCGTGGGCTGTGAAAACCTTTCATGACTGCTTGCAGTCCCCTAAATGTAAATGTTTTTTAGACTTAGTTATCTATCTTGTGGTGTGGTTGCCCTAGTTTTGTATTTGTGCTAATTCGTTTATGTTACATATTCTTGAATGTAAATAGATACTTCTAGTTTGTTCCAGATGTTACTTGTTACTCTGTAGTGAAATAAACCAATTCCTTGTGTTTTATCTGCTTGTTTCTTCACACAGTAAAAATAACCCCAAATTAATTTAATTATGAAAAAATGGGATTACAGTTATTCTAACAAATATATTTGTATTCCTTTTTCTTAGGTGGATTATTCCCCAGGGGCGCAGATCAGGAGTATAGTGCATTCAGAGTCGCTATGGTCCAATTTGGAACAACAGACTTCAGACTCACGCCACACATAGACAATTTGGAGGTGGCCAATAGTTTTGCTGTGACTAACTGCTGTAAGTATTTGACATTTGTTTGTATATTTAGTTGATTAATGATTAATGATTCTGAGAGATCTCTGAGAGTTTTTTCACAAGTAATTTATGAGCGGTTTGAAGACTAAAGATCAAATAAGTGCAAATAAGTACAGGAATGAAGGTTTAGATAAAAGTGCAGGATTAGGGTAAGGGAGGATATTTCAAAGCCAAATAGCTCATTGTTATAGGACACATTTCTTTCACTTTTCAGTCTTTCAATTGTCATTTGTCTTCTAAAGATTTGACATTAGGCAATATTTCACACTGTTCACTGATATTGATATTCAACACATTTCTTTCCTTATGTAAAGGACATCATCTGGTACTCGGCAAAATATGTGTGAAACATTGTCCAATGTTTAAACAAGACCAATCTGAAATTAATCGACCCTCAATAAGATATTGAGATTAGGAAGCGAAAAATGGGCATATTGAATGTCAAACTGAATTAATTGTAATGGATATCATTGTGTGTGTGTGTGTCTCAATGTCAACAGCATTTTCTCTTTATTTGATCTGTTTCATAAAATATTTCCGTGTGAGGGAATATTTCTATTTGGGGACCAGGACTGCCATATGTACCTTTTGTTTATTGATTCTGATTGCCTTTTTTTTTTTTACAAGCCAATGGGCTGATTCCGATACAGAGAATTGTTCAGTAGCTTTAAAACTGGGGTAGCCAGGTTTACAAACCTAATAAAACCTAAAAATATATTATGGAAGACAATCCAGATCATTTTATAATGATACTTTACCATTATTTTATAATCATTTAGCCAATAGACTTTTCCTATTGGCATTTAAGGAACAAAATCTGTATATTCCCTTGTATTTTTGTGTCTTATGTGGCGTACCTCTTGTCGCATTACACATGGGCTATCATTTTGAAGGCTGCAGGTCTCGTTTGTTACGATTTTAAGAAGTCAATCAAGTTGTGGTAGCATATGGTGCCATTTTTGATCGAAATATAATGCATTAGAATGATGATTATAAAGATATTAAAAGACCTGCTGCTGTAATAGAAGACATATTTCCCTCTTCAATCACATTTTTTTCCTACAAAATTTAACAGAACTACTACCATGGAACAGTATCAATGGTAGTATATATTTTTCATTCATTATGGATTGAGATTTATTAAAGGAGTTTAGCACACACAGGAACAAGCTGATGAGTATATGATTGGGACAAATATCTTTGAACTATTATTAACTATTATTACTATTTTAATATTTTTTTACAATTACAATAATAAAACAGAAATAACCAGTATGCAATTAAGCATATACAGTTTCACATGCTGTAGATGTTGCATCTTGACTGCTTATGCCAGAGCTTTGAAATTCAAATGGAATGGTATTTGCACAACACACCGACTCTTTGTGATATTTGTGCCCCTGAAAGGAGCGCTGTTTATGGCTATACTCATGAGCTCAATCTGGGGGTCCAGCTACAGCAGACAGCACTGCTGTGTCTAAGTCTAGGTTTCAAGAAAGGCACATTTTGCTTCACTAGACCACTATAGCTGCAATCATAGTAAATCACTCAAATCTTCCATTAAAGTTGCACAGCCAGTGAGTTACACATGAAGCCGAATTAGCAACTCCTTGGCCTGAGTTTCAATGAGGTTAAATAGCTTCAATTAACATTGTGGGGCTGTATAATCATGGCTCGTGGAGGGCAACTCTTTTTTGGGTTCAAGGACCACCCTTGTCCCTGTGTCCAAGAGCACCAATGTCACCTTTGTTGACCTGCACATGTTTCTTTATAATTGGATCAACCTAAATACCTCATACATGTATATAACACAATTGGATTTAGTTTATTTTGTCAGCTATATTTTTTGATTTTGGAAATGTGTCGATGATATATCCTTTCCTGGGAAGTAGGTTTGTGAAAAAGGTTTGGTACCATTTGGCCCATAGGGGACACGATGAATTGCGCTCAAAGTTGAGCGCTCAGCCCCACGGCCCAATATCTGAATATGTCTGGAACTTATTTTGTATGCTGAACATTTTTGCTTCTTGGACCCATAATAACCATTTAGATTTTTTTTTCTGTACAGAAAAAAACATTTTTCAAGAGCATTTGCTCTTGTCACGTGACTCAGAATCACTCGGGGACACTTAGAGGACACACATCTCATTGCCAGGGGATTGTTGGGACAGAGCAGTCACTGGGGTAGGGTGGGGTGCATGTTGGCTGTGAATACCGTTCGTGCCTGCTTACAGTCCTACTTTTGGTATATTTCTAAGATATTATGCCCTAAATAGGTAGTTGTTAGTGACATGTAAGAATTTCAGTGGAAGATCCCTTCTTCCAGGGTGATTTGGAATGCAATGGGTGCCACAGTTGACTTGCATAGTAGTAATACAGGCAAACATTTGAAGTAAAATAAAGTATTGTGCATGGTGATGGGGTGCTAGCTGGTGAGCAAGCCCTGGTAGCCATCAGGGCTGGCCAGGCATCCCGTCATGATCACAGCAACACACTAAAACAGAGACAGCATTATGGTTAGAAGGTGCAAGGTGGACTAGGAACATGCATGTAGCCTCTAATCTAGTACATGTTAGCAGCAGGGGTAGGCTAGTGCTACTGGGCGGCACTAGCTCAGTGGGTAGAGCGGGTGGACAGAGCAGGTCGTCCACCAACCCGTAGGGTCGGCGGTTCGATTCCCTTGATCCCTCTCCTCCAACTGTCCACATGGCGAACCCCACAAATGTACTGATTGTAAGTCGCTTTGGACAAAAGTGTCTGCTAAATGCCCTTGACCCTTTTAGTGCTGGCTAAAGGTCTATTTAGCTATAATGTCAGCTGAGGGACACTCCTAGGAGCCATATGAGAGAGGAGGTTGTAGGTTTAATTTTCCTGATTTCAAATGGCACACTGTTTCAAAGATAGGATGTTTGTGTATATGTTCCCTGCCTATTTTTTTAACTTTTGGAATTCATTCTTTTTCGGTTGTAGTTAAGAGTCTAGCATTCTGCACAAGCTGGAGGCTTTTCGTGGTAGAGTTTTGTAAACCGTAAAACAGTGTATTGCAATTATCTAGTCTAAACAATATAAATGCCTGGATGAGCATCAGTGTGGATGATGATTGGTCTCAATCTAGCAATGTTTCTAAGATGAAAGAATGTAGTTCTAGTTATATTTTTTAATCTTGATCAAAAGTAAGAATAGGGTCGTATCAGGGTCATTTTTAACACAGGAACTTTGTGATATAACAGCCCCACAAAACCAGTTTGTTTGCTTCCGGCCGGTGATTATCAGCTGCATTTTCCCTTTGTGAAGCTGCAGATAGTTTTGCGATATCCATCTTTTAATTGCATATTAAGATTCAACCTTCTGGATATGGGAGGAGTTGCTTGATCCAGTAGTACTGTAAATTTGATTGTAATCATATGACCGCCCAGAGGAAGTCTGTAGATAGCATTAGACCAAGGACTGACCTTTGGGGAAGACTTCAATTGTATCCAAGGTGGCACTGAGGTGAAGCAGAACCAGCGGGTGTGTGCATTGCTGTTCGGCATCTTCGGCATCAGAATTTAGGTAGGTTGAACACGAGGCATGCTGCAGCGTTCTGGATCTGCCGCAAAAGTTTTATCATGGTTGCAGGGAGTCCGGCTAAGAGCGAGTTGCAGTAGTTGAGGTGGGAGATGACAAGTGCTTGGGTCAGGAGCTGTGCCGCTTCCCTCATGAGGAATGGCCTGATCCTGCAGATGTTGTAAAAAGCTAATCTACAGGATCGGGTCACTGCAGTGATGTTTGTAGTGCAGGACAGTTGATTGTCGTGTATTACGGCAAGGTTCCTCGAAGTCCGTGAAGGACATACTGCAATGCCCTTGAGCTCAGTCTTTGCAAGATTTAGCTTTAGGTGATGTCTGACAGACATTCTGAGATGTGTTGCAAACAGAGTGTCTGAGGGGGGGAAGGAGAGGAACAGTTGAGTGTCGCCCGAGTATCAGTAACAGTGATGGAAACCATGTGATGTGATTACAGAGCCTAAAGATCTGTTACATAGGGAGAACAGAACTGAAGGCTCCTAGTACTGAGCCTTGAGGGACACCAGTGTTAAGACAGCGGGGTTTGGACAGGGAGCCATTCCATGCAACCTGATGAGTGCAATTCATAAGGTAAGATATGAACCAGGATAGCGCAGCGTCTGTAATGCCGAGATCAGCTAGAGTGGTGAGCAAAATCTGGTGTTTCACAGTGTCCAAAGCCGCAGACAGGTTGAGAACAAGAACCGATGAGAGGGAAGGGGCTCTGGCAGCACGAAGAGACTCTGACACCGTCAGGAGGGCTGTCTCTGTAGAGTGTGCGGTCTTGAAGCCTGATGGGGATCAGGCAAGTCGTTTTCTGAGGTAGGAGGACAGTTGCAACTGCACGTTCCAGGGTTTTAGAAAGGAATGACACCCATCTGTCTGAAACATTAAAAAAAATATTGAAGCCAGTGGAACATTCTTCTTTAATTGCTTCTTATCCATGCCCTGCTCCCAATACTTCAGTAGTGGACTTGGTTGTTACAATTACAACTGCATGTGAGCAGCATTCAACAGCCTTGCCCCCTTAAAGACATGTTTCATTTGTGCACTCTGCACTTTGGTTCACTCCTGGAGCGACTGTCAAAGAAGACTGGTCTTGAAGTACATAAAGGGATGTAATCTGAGCACATTCTTCAGTATAAAAATACTTTCTGCTACAAAGAGCTCATACTTTGCAAGGATCATCAGTGAGGGAGAAGGAAATACCAGGGCTCTCTTTTCCACTGCAAATGGATTCCTCAAATCACCTGATAACATCATACATCAGAATGTCTCTGTTGAATGCTGCTCTGCCTGAAGTTTTTCAATACTAAATTAGAGGCAATCCACCAGCAATTGAAGTGCTCAATTACTGAGCTAAAACAACCATGCTGTAACGCTCTTCCGAAGAAGCTGGCAGATGTGAACCCAAAAGCATGACTCAAGAGACAGTCAATATGCAGTACAGTCCAGACTTTACTTGGTCAAGAAAGGCAGAGGTCAAAACACCAGGTAGTCAGTCTGATAGGCAACCAAATCCGAAAAAAGGGCAGGCAGGTAAGCAGGGTCCGAGAACAGGCAAAACAGGATCAAACACAGGCAGGTCAGGTAATTGCAGGAATCAAGAAATGCTGGATAGCTAGGCTAAACACACTAGACAATCTGGCGGGGAGCAAGTGAAAGTGGGCTGGTATATATACACTGAGTGCTGACAGGTGTGGAGCGTTAAGTGATGACCAGGCAGGAGGGAATCTGAAATGACAGGAGAGTGAGTGAATTGGCATGAAAGTGGAAACCAAATACAGAGACTGTTAGGAGTTGGAAGATCTTGTGACACATGCTCATTGAATGCCCTAGGCTCATCTACAATCAGTGCATTGAATGAATTCAGTCTCCCAGCTGAAATTTGCATCTCTGGTCCCATCATTAAGTACACCATCGACTATCCTAATGATAGTAATGACAGTAATGAACACCTCTCTTATCACTGGCATAATCCCATAATCCCTCCTTTAAAGATTGCTATTGACAGACCAACGCTGAAAAAACATGGATTGAACCCTGATGACTTTAACAACTACCAACCTATCTCCAATTTGCCATATATATCAAAAGTTATGGAGAAGGTAGTGGCATCTCAACTCCAGGACCACTTGAAGGACAATGATCTTTTTCGAACCATTTCAGTCTGGATTTTGTCCTAAACACAGTATAGAGGCTGCCTTGGTAAAGATAATCAGTGATCTCCTCTGTGCAGCTGATGATGGTCTTATTTCCATCCTTATCCTCCTAGACCTCAGTGCAGCTTTTGACACTATATCACACCAGCTTCTTCTGGAGCGTCTTGCCAGCATTGGCGTGCAGGGCTGTGTTCATCTGTGGTTTCTATCTTACCTGTCTGAAAGCACTGCTGTAACAAAGGGGGTGCCACAGGGGTCTGTTTTGGGGCACCTGCTCTTCATCGTCTACCTCTTCCCACTTCTTTGTTGTCTGAAGTATCCTCAGACAACATCGTGTTCACTGTTATGCTGGTGACACCCAGCTTTATTTGTCCACCAAACCTACTGTATTTCTGCCTCCTGCTGCGATCACTGCCTGTCTTCATGATATCAACCTGTGGATGTCTAACATCTAAAACTTAAACTTAACTTAACTTAGCAAGAAGACTGAACTACTGGTTGTTGGCTCCAAAACAACTCTGGCAAATATGGAAAAGACTCTCACTCTCTCTGTAGATGGCTCCAACATTGCTTGCTCCACCCAGGTGAAGAGTCTTGGTGTCATACTAGACAGCACACTTTCATTCAATGCTCACATCAACAGTATGTCTCGCGGTGTCATCTGCACAACAATGCAAGACTGCACCCTTCCCTTTCTCAGCAGCATGCAGAAGTCCTTGTCAATGCTTATGTTACATCCCACATTAACTACTGTTACTGCCAGGATAGTAACATGTTCAAAGTCGACAAACCATGTAACACTAAGCAATGTAAAAAATGTTACAAAATGACACTCTGTAGCCTGATACAGTATATATAATTACAATATATGTAGCGACTACAGGAAACAAACTAAAAGTCGCTGAGAGGCTGAGGTCGGGCCTGGTTGTACTTGTCTGACACGCTAACAAAAAAGGATTTGTTGAGATCAAAATACATGTTTAAACTTTTATTCATGAAAAAGACCAACTTAGTATGGTTTGCACAAAAAGGATAATAAAGATAATCTCAGCGAACAAAGGAAAGGTTGTGTTTGTGGTTGTGATTGTGGTCAACAAAAAATATGCTGACCCACTCACCCCCTCTCAAACAAATGCAACAAAGGAACTGGTTATAATGATAAAGTCTTTGCAACAAGGGCCTCATGGTGCAAAAAACAACGCGTAACAATAAGACCTGGGTTTCTTTCCTTCACTCTGCTAACGAAGCCTTTGGTGCACCTGACCATGGCTTGTGCAATTTTGCCACGTAAGTCCTCCCTGGTCAAGATATTCTGATGTGACCTGAAAAAATTCCTCTCCTGTTGTATTTTCTGGCCTTGCAAAAAAAGTTTTCTCTAATGGCATCTCCATCCACAAAACACACATTGGCCAAGAGCTGAGAATGTCCACTAATATCCGTAGACTCAACTCAAGTTGTAACACAAATTTCCTACTGATGCCTATCTTTTTCAAAACATGACTTTCAATGTCTGTAGACTGGTCATCAATACGTCTGGCAATTGTGTTATCTGAGAGTGGGACTTTAGCTATGTCTGAACCGTGTCAGGGTCGAGCATCTTGTTGACAATGGCTTTGCATTGGCTGTATTAATGTCGCTGCCACAGTGTGAGACTTTTTGGATTTAGCTACGAGTTCAGCAACTAGGTAACTAGCTTTGAGGGCTTTCTCGTTTACCTTTGGGGTTTTTCTTATAAAAGTGTCCTGTTTCTCTGTGCTTTCGCGTAGCCAAAGAAAATAGCACATCGGCTTGTTTTGAAGCGACAGGTGTTTTGTGTGGAGATGGCGTTGAGGCTTGCTTGGCACCATGGCGTTGTTGGACAGCTTCTTGCCACACACCAAGCATAATGGTGTCGGTGTCGTCTCATCCCTGGTGAAAGTAAATCCGGACGAAAGATAGCTGTCGCTGTATTGCCTCAAGCTCACCGTCTTTGCTTTCCTTTTACCACCACTCATAGTAGGAACTTCACCTGGGTCAGAATCTTGGCCAGGGCCCAGTTCGGAGTTTGCATTTATCCTTTTTAAAAACTTCTCCATCACTGTCACCACAACCTGTCGCATGCGTCACTAATTCTCTTGTCTCTGCTGCCACCCGGACAAATATTACATTACTCTTCCAGTCACTATACTACAACACAGACACTCAACAATGGTATATTTGCAGATAATAATTAATACATGTTAATAAAAATGGTTTTATGAAAGATAATAAAAACAATGTTTAAGGCTAATTAAGTGAAATCGGATAATTTCTCACGGCACACCTGACAATCTCTCACGGCACACAAGTGTGCTGCAGCACAGTGGTTGAAAATCACTGTGTTAGACCATTTGAGTCCTCTGAGCAACACCTAACAACTCCCCATGCCCAAAATGCACTCCTTCTACGTACTTTGGACTCTGTGGACACTTAAGATAACAGCTAAAGTCTCAACTTTTCAGGCTTGCTTTTGGCTAGCCCTATGCTGTACTGAATTTGTTATTACCCATTTCTGTGTTTTCATTGAATTTACTTTCTTTTTCGCTTGCAAAGTACTGTTACTGTTGTGAATGATGCTTTATTAATAAACTTGACCTTGCCTAGTTCTTGATTTTTTATTTGTTTTATGAAATATTAAATAAATGTGTAATTAATTATCTCGCTCTCTCTCTCTCTCTCTGTCTCATTAATACAGTCTGTTCCCAGTTCTCCCGAGGCGTCTATGCCATCTTTGGCTTCTATGACAAAAAGTCTGTCAACACTATCACCTCATTCTGCGAGACACTCCATGTCTCATTCATCACTCCCTCATTTCCAGTGGAAGGGATGAACCAGTTTGTTCTCCAGATGAGACCAGAAATAAAGGGTCCCCTTGTGTCATTAGTAGAGTACTACAAATGGGAGAAATTTGCCTATCTTTATGACAGTGATAGAGGTGATGTTACTACTAGTTAAATAACTCACTCATTTGATACATTTACTACTACCAAGTATATAATAACCAAATATTGATATTCTATCTATAGGTTTGTCAACTCTTCAGGTAATTCTGGATACAGCAGCTGAGAAAAAATGGGTAGTCACAGCAATAAATGTTGGAAACCTGAAAGATGAGAGGAAAGATGAAGCCTACCGCTCACTTTTCCAGGTATATATACACACATACATTCACATTACCCCAATCTGTAATATTTTGCTTCTTTAATAGAACCAGCTCTATTAGTAGTCATGGTAATCTAGTAAATTACCATGGCAGGAGTCCATTTTTTTGGGATGGATCAGGGTTTGTCTTGCAGATTTCATATTATACCAATGTCTTGAAAGAAAACTCTTTTGCAAAATAACACGTTTCCTTCTAAGTGTTGAACCCATTCTTATTACACTGCCTGCCATCTGTCTCGACTATACCTTCCTTCACTTCACAGGCACTTACATGCTGTCCTGATCTGTTGTCCCCCTATCACTAGGGTTTGTCTCCTTGTGTCAATCAGGTCCCTTGCTAAGGTTAGCAGTATAACATTTAGGATACTTTAGGATACAGGACACTGTGATGTCTTCCAGACAAAATGTGATTTCCATATCTCGGTTCCCCAGCATCTAGAATCTCATCATCATCATCATCGTTGTTGTTAAAAAGAGACCGCTTATCCGGGGCCGGGTCGCGGTGGCAGCAGGCTGAGCAAGGAACTCCAGACGTCCTTCTCACCAGCAACGCTTTCCAACTCCTCCTGGGGGACCCCGAGGCGTTCCCAGGCCAGATGAGATATATAATCTCTCCAGCGAGTTCTGGGTCTCCCCCGGGGTCTCTTACCAGTTGGACGTGCCCGGAACACCTCTAACGGGAGGCGTCCAGGAGGCATCCTGATCAGATGCCCGAACCATCTCAACTGGCTCCTTTCGACGCGAAGGAGCAGCGGCTCTACTCCGAGCTCCCTCCGGATGTCCGAGCTCCTCACCCTATCTCTAAGGCTGAGCCCAGCCACCCTGCGGAGGAAACTCATTTCGGCCGCTTGTATCCGCGATCTCGTTCTTCCAAGCGGACTTTTTAACAACAACGATGATGATGATGATGATGATGATGACAGTATATTCCTTACTGGACTACTTGTATACATGTAGCATTATACTAATCAACACTGCTCTCTGGTGCTGCTAAGCTCACTCTGGACAACGAGGATGCTAGTTTGCAACAGACAGACAGACAGACAGACAAAAGTACTTAAATAATCCTCGAGGGAAATTGCCTTGCAACGTCACATTCGTACTCTTCAACATATGTACTGTATGTGTCTGCGCTGAGTCCTGTCTATCCATACAGGGGCAGAACAAGCAAGTAATTGGAAGTCAAAATAGCAGGAAAGTGCACTTGCAAATATATTTATTTGATTCTGTACACAATATACTTAAAAGCATCATACATCGTACATCCAATGGAATAGATTGTTGTATAGACTTGCAGTG
>OMKQ01099302.1:0-13872 GCA_900302335.1 Phycis phycis
ATGAAGTGCCCGTTGGGAGCAGAAACAACACAACGCACAGGTGTTACACCTGGTGAGACGCAGGAGGTGCCAGGCCCGGAGTCACCCCACAGTGCCCAGAACCTCCATGTGTTGCAAACTAATCCCTCGAGCATCAAGTCTGACAGGAGGCGGATCAAATGGCCTGCAGCTAGCATGACCTCACTCTGGAAGCAATTCGACGACGATGTCGACCAAATTCTGGAGGTAATGGCGAAGGGAGACGCCGACGGGAAGCTACAGCAGTCATTGTATTTGCAGCCCGTTCCTTGGCCAGAGCCTACAGTAGTTTAGGCATCGATGGAGAGAGGAGAAGGAGAGCCATCCGCAGTACCACGGAAGCGGCAGAAAGGGCCTCAAGATGGCTGTGGCTCAAAAGAGGAGATCCATGGAGTCATGGTAGCTAGCTAGCCGTCTGGACACAAGCCGGGACTTGATCAACCCCGGCTGGGTCACCTGGAGGAGGGCGTATGATAGTTGAAAGACCCGAAACGTCCAGTGAATCCAGGAACATCACTGATGATGTGTCCAGACTAGGCATCAGTAGATGTATGTACACAGCTGTTCTCAGGCAGTTGAGCGTCTTCCACTGGATCATACTGATACTATGCATCATACTAGTACTCCTTCTACTACATAGCATACTATCTACTACTATACCTAGGCTCAAACGTATCACTTTCGTCATATTTATTTGACACTCACTCACACATTATTAAAATAAGCTTGCTCCATTCAGACATCACATTTTTTAACACCTTAAAATATTTTCACTCGAGTTCGGCTATTGAACATTTATATGTTTTAAACTATGAAGCTTTATCTGAAATATGTTTAGGCTCATTTTAAACTACAGCAATCACCGCAATTTCCTATTTTATAACCTATTTCGAGCTCTGTGATTGGTTGAGTCTTACACCTTCACAACTGTTTGTAATAATGATTAATCAAGGAGAGATCAATTTTTGTTATAGAAATAGAATAGAAATGCAAGGTTGGAAAAGTGTCAACATACAGTAGCTCTGCCCACTTTGCAACTCTATTGTGATGATGTAATGCTATAGTGATGATGTCAGTGTATAGCAAAGATGTAATCTTAAGCCATCATATAGTGATGTCCTATTATAGCGATGACATTGTGTTATATCCTCCTATAGTGCTAACAGTCATGTTGTGGTGGTCGTACTGACTTCTGGACCAGTAGGGGTCTCTTTTTGGGCATCTGACACCACTTATAGATGACCTGGATACCTGTTCCCCTGGCAGAGGCAGGCTGAAAGGGAGAGAGAGAGAGAGTTTAATTGAATGGTCTTACAATCTGTGCTCCTAAATGACTCCAAACCTTTCTAAACCTATTCTTACTAGAACATCTTTATCAACTATCCATCAATGGTTCCCTCTCAACCCAGTGTCTCTTCTCTATCTGATATTCTTATTGAGTAGGACGTACAGGTCTCATGATATATTGAGATACATCAATAAAGACATACTGATTGAGGCCATACACATTTAATGATCTACTGGGAGGTATATTGATGAGGAAGTACAGATTTAATGATCTACTAGAAGGTATATTGATGAGGAAGTACAGATTTAATGATCTACTAGAAGGTATATTGATGAAGACATACAGGTCTAATGATATTTATTAGGAAGTATAGGCTTACAGGCTTAATGATCCACTTCTGTCGTGCCCCAGCGTCCTCCCACGCCCTACGGAGCAGCCTGGTGTCCTGGGGGAGGATGAAGGAGCGGGGGAAGAAGCTGAACTCCTGCTTCCCGAAGCGAGCTCGCATCTTAGAGAGGTTCCTCCACAGTCGGTCCTTCCTACCGATCTGGAAGGAACCAGGGAAGTGGTTCAGCTGGAATACAACACAACAGAGCAGAAACACACTGCAGTGAGAACAACATACTTTATACAGACAGACACACACACCACAGTGAGAACAACATGGACATCTTGTCTTACCTTTTGATGCTCCTCGATGGTCTTGAAAAGAGGAGACTTCATGTGATGTCCCCAACATCCAAGCCAATCATGGCTTCCTACAATCAACAACACACCAATCACAGCTCAGCACTATTCAAACACACCAATCGTAGGAACAGCCTTTTTTGCCATGTTGTAATGTAATTAGATGTAATTAGCTCAACTGTTGTTCTTCCTTGGCTTTACTTTTGCATTCAATTTCTGTGACCTCAGCTACTTACAAATCATCATATGTTGATCTATATACTAATATTAACAGATTTTTGATAATAATTGTTGATATTCAGCCTTTTTTTTTTTATTGCGTATATTATCCCTTCAGCTCATTGCTCATATATGCAGAGTTAGGGTGTGCTCACTTGAGATGCGGTCAGACACTTTACATGTCCCACTCCAGGGTTCTCCCAAAGTAATGGAATAGTGGTGCTGCACCACTGGAAGGCAGATATTTAGTTGACATTGTTGGATTTTTCCTAATTGAATTTCTAAAATGGTTCACTTTGTTAAACAAACAAAAAGAAGAAAACTACAATATAACAAGTCTGACTTGGTTGCGGCGGAGCTTCAATGTAAAACAGGTCAGACACAAGGCCAATAGTTGCGTAGTAGAAAGTACAACAAGTACAATGTCAGATGATTACATTCTGGGTGTTTTTCTTGTTTAATATAAGGGGTTGTAATGGATGGTGCTGCGATGTGTGCCAAGGTTTATTTATATTGGATTATATTGCGGCTGTATGGCAGCGCTGGTGGGCTGCTCTTATTGGAAACAAAAGGTGGTTGGTGCATTGTGCAAAGTTTCAATGAAACTGCACTGCCGTTCAAGAGCAAGTGAAGACACAACCTTGGATGACAGATCCACAGAAAAGGAAAATAAGAACATAACTGGAGTCCATTGCCAGAGTCAGCCGTTCAGTTATCATAAGTAACAAGAACGTTTTGATATATTTCGTCCTTGTTTAAACGTTGACACAGTGGTCCTTATCTTCAGCAAAGGCATTCAGCTTTGTCATTAAAGAAAAATGAATTGCAGTTTCCCTGCGGTCTAGCATCTCCTAGTGTCATACCGTGATATGTAAAACTAAATAAAACTAAACTATAACTGGGACTACTATATATTGGACATGGTCATGCTCAGAAGAAGTAGATGAATGCGATGATGTCATCTGTCTGTCCCTTCAAGTACGCAAGTTTATTCACAAGTTCAAAAATGGTTTAAAAAATGAGGCTGTTGTGTCAAGAAAGGAGGGAGTCTCCACTGGGACCCCAATAAAACTGGGGTCATCACGGATAAACACCTGATGATCAACATGTATCATTCCAATCGACAAATCATTTTAACACAAGTGAAACAAGAACTACCGATACAGTTTAAGCTTCACATTGTGTTTCTAGGTTAAATATTGATGTTGTAAGGCTCGAACGACGTCTGAAATGTTAAGCTTTTGTTACAGTGCTAGAGTGGGGTGATGTCATCACGTTCTAAGTAGGACTCAACGGAAGTCAATGAGAGAAAGTGAAAATATACAAAGCGGGTATAAAACTACTTAGTATAAATTATATAAAACATCTGGGTGGGTATAGAGAACATCTTGGATGGGTATAGAGAGCAAAATGTCATTGTTAAATGTTTGAACCGATTATAAAGTAAAAAAATGTATTGAGTTGTCAAGTCTGAAGTAGTTGAAGTCTCTGAGAATGGGCAGACAGCTTTGTCCACCCATTGACTTCTAGCAAATATTGTAAAAGTGTAATATTGTTTAATTTTGAAGTGCGCGGTTCCAAGCAAGAATTAATATTTTAAAATTGGAATGGAGTCTCCAGGTGAAAAATGATGGAAAGAGTTGTCGAAGAATAACAATAGTTGAGCACTGCCTGCAGCACTCAACTAATAACTAGAAAAGGTAATTAATGGCGTGTACTTATTATTATGTTTAGTACATGTAGTAGAAGTAGAATGATAAGTAGTGGATGTACTAGCATGATATATAGTAAAATTGGGAGTTGTACTTTTGGTGGTCTTGAAGTGGGATCTGGCGATGATGTGTCGGACCACATTGGGAGTTACCGAGCTCATCTTCCACTTTAGAAGCCTCCTCTTGTCCTGAGGAAGCATCTCCACTAGGGGGAGACAGAGGCACATCTCAGTACTACACACACACACATACTGTACATACATACAAATGAAATCACATCACGGATGAAGAAAAAACTGAATACAAATAAGACCGAGGCTTTGGGTGAACTCTGACCTCTCTCATTGGCCGTGCTGAAGTAGAGAGTGGAGGGGAAGAAGGGGAACAGGCTGGGGACCAGGGCTGACCTCTCCTCCACACCCAAAGAGTCCTCCACGCTGAGAACACGCATGATTGCACGTGCACACACACACACACACACACACACACACAAACACAGAGTTAAAGGGACAATGCATGTACATAAGGGGTTCTCCCAAAACAATGTAATAGTGGTGCAGCGTCTTGGCCTGAATCTGACTCGGTTGCGGCAGGACTTGCAGATCACACACAAGATGAGCCCCTGAGCGGCAGGCAGTTTCAAAAAGTAGAAACGGCACGTTGTAAGATTTGTTGCTAAGTCTTGTTCTGTGTTTAACATGCTGGATCATAATGGTTTTAAGCAGTGCTAGATGCCGCTGTATGGCAGCACCATTGTGAGTGCGCTCATTGGAAACATGACCTACTTACATTACACTTAAGAAACACGGTTTTGAACGTAATGGGTTTTTCAAATTATCGTTAAAATAAAACGTGTTTTGTACGTAACGGTTTCTTCAAATTATCATTAAAATAAAACGTGTTTTGTACGTTGTGCAAAGTTTCAATGAAATGGCACCGCTGCTCTCATGATACTCAAGAGCTTTCTGGATGACTGATCTGATCTCTACTCGGTAACAGGAGTCTATTACCTTGCCTGTTATTAGGTACAGCTAGTAGGTAGAGCTTTTATACACTGTAGTTTGCCCTTTAGCCAACATCAAAATAAAAACCCATCTGGAGAAGATCAGGAGGAAGCAGGACGTCAAAGTCAACAACGATAAATCAATACTACAAATATGAGAACATAAACCCAGGAATGAGGTGTACAATGACACAAAATGTTTTCCAACAATATCAAAGTCTTTTACCTAGGATAGTTTCATCCTTTAAATACTAACATCTTACATCACCTGTTCAAATGAATATTCCTGACTCAAACGAACCAACCACAATGTGTGATCCCAGGTTTGAAGGAACCAACTCACATGATAGTCATATCGGACGAATACACGGCTTCTGTTAATGCTCTCAGATGGTGGCAGCACTAGGGATTACAGAGCCGCGATGAGCTAACCATCGGCTGTGTGCTTCATACAGCCAGTCAGGGGGGAGCAGGGGCATGTGCTAGCAGCACAATAGAGATCCTACCCAGTGTTGTGTAGAGAATACACTGGGGGGCAACGCAAGGCCTTTAGCTCACACAATAATATGATGGACAATGATGGACAATAGAGCAGAGCTTTCCACCACTCTCTGCTGGAATTTACCGACCTATTGACAATACACTGCTGCTAGGGCTAGACTGCGGCTACTACTAATGCTATACACTGCTGCAATCAGTATACACAGATTTTTGTCTATCTATACCCTTGTAGTGTGGCTGTTGATGCTGGCTTATCCAGCATCTTCCAACAGTGATTAGTGTTTATATTCCATGGCCATGCCTTGATAAAACACACTCGTACAGACTAGTACATGTTGCCCTCTAGTGGTACACCATCTAACTCTAAACTTTGTTTACACACATACAGTATGTGTGCGTGATCGTTTGCATGTGTCCATAGGTACGGTGTGTGTCTCACCTGTACAGAGGATCGAGAGCAGCAGCAGCATAGGGAACACAGATGATAGAAGAACAGTCAGAACTTTCTAAAAAAATAAAAAAGCAAAACAATGTCACCTCATCTCTCCCACTCCTCACAACTCCTACTGGTGTCACTAGTTACCTGTTTGCCGTGACCATGTGTGCTACATACTGTTTATGCCAAATATTAAATGGGTCCTATTATGTAATTTTTAGGTTAACCATTTCATTTTGGGGTTCTACTAGAATAGGTTTCATGTAAAAAAAAAAAAAATAAAAGAATAACATTTCAATCACCCTTTTCGCTTTACAATATCCTTTACGTAAAATGTACCGTTTTATACTATCTACCGATACAAACCAAATCTTATTTGAAATACAAGTGCTATTGCTTTGCTACTCTGTGCCTCTTTTTTCCATTTGAACATACATGTACTGTATAACTAAGCCCTCCAACTGAGGCCTCCAAAGGGCAGGAGTGCTGGTGCTCAGGAAAAGCAGAGCATAGTGCGCATGACGTTTGAGTTGAAGAAGGAAATCATCGCAAAGGATGACGGTGTGTCTGATATTTCTTCACTTAGAATAAAGAACAAAGAAGTGATAAAAATGTTATTGTTATTTTATCACTGTTTATCCAGGTTAAATGTACGATTTTATACATGAAATACTATGTATAAAGGTCTAAATATGCAATTATCTGGGACTCTGGAACAGATGAATCAATTTTACAGTAATTCTAATGGGAAAAATTGTTTACGTTTTTGAACAATTAAACGAATTAAATTTGAGAACCAAGGTTTCATTGTATTATAAAACAGTAACTGTTTAAATCATTCTCAATTTCCTTTGTTGCAAGGTTGTATGATGAATGAACCAGGTTCCAAGACAAATATTAAACAGGTTCTAGTCCCTTCGAAGGATGGTACCCTATTCACATGCAAGCCTAGAGCATTACTATAGGCTCTAGGCCTATAGTACCTAACATTTATAGACCTATATAACATTTATAGGCCTATATTACTAACATTTATAAAGGTGACTATGGAGCTTTTGAGGCGTAGAACAGAGTAAGAGTTATTTTGTACTGGTAATGAGATACAACTGTCTCTACAGAAAGAGACAGTTGCATCAGAAAAGTTTAATTATGCCACAGGAGTTTCATTATACCACAAGACCCAAATAATTCTCAAAATAACTTTATTTTTTGAAAATGTCAGCTGAAGCTACTTAGGGAGAAGGAATATCAGGGTAGTCATCCTGTCTTGTGTGGAATGGATACGCCAGGAGGTTCCTGATCTGGCGGGTAGTATGTTGGCCTCAGGTAACGACCTTCTTTGAGGGTCGCTAATACTAGGATGAAAGGTCCTTGGGTATGCGGATAGACTCAACAAATGCCGTTGGGACCTCAAACACCTCATCAAAGATGAGCTTCTTCACATCACGACATAATCTGTAAAATATTGCATTTATAAAAGTCACTTTGTGTTTTTAAATAGTAAGAAGTAATAAGTAATAAAGTACTTTTCTGAATCCACCTTTTTTGTAGGTATGTATGTCTGTTAAATTATTTATTGCATAATATTGTATAATATGATAATATGAAACAAATTAAAAAAGGTTTACAAAGTACTGTATCTACAAAGTACAAAGTACCTGTTTTTATTGGCCTTCACCCTTCTTGAAGGGTGAAGGTCCTGTTCCCTTCTTAGGGACCTAGAAGACAGCTTTACCACATACATATGCATGTAAACACATTTACACCCACACAATATCCTTGTATTATGTACAGCCTCGGTTGTGGAACTCCAGAACAAATCTTTAGGTAAAGGTGGTCTACAGCTGATTAGCAAAACCATTTGAACACAATAAGGTTAGGTAGCAAGTTAACCAAGGCCTACAGCTGATTTAGCAAATCATTTGACGACAATAACGCGAGCTAGCAAGTTAGCCGAGGCCTACAGCTGCTTCACCAAACCATTTGAACACTATAATGTAGTATAAGTTAGTATTCTAAAGGTAGTATTCACACTGGGTGTACAGCTCCGCTACAACCAACAACTCTGCACTTGAACACTCAGTGGTATCTACCTTGTTTGTTTAAGCTGAACAAATCCACAACTAATAAAGCATACTTACAGGTTGTGATCCTGAATCTACAGATTGCGAAGGTCCAGCAGTGAACTGTACCCAGTTCAGGAAGCAGTCTTCTTTTGGAATGGTCAAAATTAATTTTGAACTTCACTTTGTCTTCTTTTGGAACTCCACACAAAGGGTATTTCCCTTCACACTGATGACAACAGTGTCTTCTCAACATGGCAACAGCGATGTTGGCAACCAGCAGCAAACTCCACCGGCCTCCACTCTAACTAGCTTTGTTTGAGGGTGTTCTGAAGTAGCCACGAGGTGGGACTCCTGCTCTTCTGTGACTTGGTGACATCACCAAATCACGGAAGTAAATGCTGACTGCAAACAACCTGCTTCATGCAGTTAAGCAGAGGTGTTTTCTGTGGGAGAGAGTAACTCCCTTTGGTGTGGACTTTAAGCTTGGCAACAGACCTTATACATGGATGAAAAAAGCTATACAACACAGTAAAGGAATGGGAAAAACTTAAAAAGTATAATATGACCCCTTTAACTCTACAGACATAAAAACACTACATACAACTCTGCACAGTATATAAATGTATTCTGTATGTATGTTTGTTTCACCGTCAATACTGCATCCGTCCTCCACTTCATCAGGAAACTCTTCCTCTTCACCATCCACTTGCATAGCAACACACTCCTTTCTACACACACAAACAGACAATAAATCAAGATCAAGTCACCAACTAAACCAGTTTTAAAAGGCACCAACGTATCCAGTTTGAAAGGTATCTAGCTAAAGCAGCTGTAAAAGTCACCAACTAAACCAGATTAAAAAAAAAAGTTAAAAAAGTTCTGACTCACTCAGAGTGCTCTGCCCTTCCATCAGAATCCTTCAGCCCGGGGGGAAGGTGTGGTGAGAAAGATGAAGATGAGGAGGGTATGGTCAGCTTACTCAGGTGGATCGCAGAGATCTGACTGGCCACAGCTCCCACGGTGGTTCCAGCCGGACAAGAAGCAGGTTCTAGTAAGAGAATAGGTGAGCTATGGGGGAGTAGCTATATAAGATACAGGTGCGCTCAGGGGGAGGAGCTATAGAGCACAGGGGGAGGAGATATGAAAGGGGTAACGCACAACTAAGTGCAAGACTAGGTGTGCTGCACTTAGTTGTGCAGCACACCTAAATAATGCACACAGCGGGGCTAAGAACACCCTGAAGCAAAGCAGATGGGGGCTCACCTCCATGAGTGCATTATTTTTGATTACCCCGCTTATACCACGGCCATTTGGGAATTGTTAAAATATACGGGTCCCTGGAAACACAATGATCCGACTGGAGAAATGTCAGAGTTTGACTAATGCCTGAAACGCAATCAGATAATATGGAATGCAGACACTATCTCATTATTCCAGTAATCAAACATTTTAGTAACGACCTGGCAAGAGGAACGTTTTCAAACAATCTACAATCTGAGTCCCGTGAGCCAGACTACGTGAGATTTCCCAAAATGAGTGCATTGTGCATATCTACACAAAAATGCTTGGTTAGCTCAATCTTGTAAGATATCGCAGAATTGTTTTTTGATGGACACTTTTAGCAACTGCGTCCATGGTATTTACAAGTATTAGTAAGCTAGTATCACCATGTCAGTGGACCAGCAGATGTGAGGATGTAAACACCAGAGAAGTCACGTAACTTTCAAGAACAACCTTTGCTGTTTGCCATCTTCTTAAGTGCTTGTATGTGGGTGGGAGTACTTGCCTTGACACAAACACCTCAATCTGCTTCACAAAACAGTGACGCCATCGCGGTGCTGTTCAGTGGATACACGGGATACACAAGAATGGCAAAAACGTATTTTCCTCCAAGAAACACCTCTAGTGCATATTCTTGTTGTTTTTTACTAGCTGTTTTGAGTCTACTTCTGCAGTAACTGCACTTATGGCTGTGGATACTCTACTAATGTTAATGTTACTGCTTGTTGCTTCAGGGGGACGCAATTATTGTTTTTTACACAGTGTAATTTCTGGAAATCAATGTGGGGGCTAGCGATCCAGACTGAGCCATGCAGTGAAACTAAATGTGAGGTCACGTGATCACAGGCTAAAGAAATTGGCTGGAGCTTGAATCTCTTTAAAGAAAGCCTGATCAACCCGGCTGTCACGTCCATAAAAATTCTCAAGTAGTTTGTAGGTTTTGTTGTTATTGTCGGGCTGCCTGTTTCGTTATGCACAGCCCAGCTGAAAAAGAAACTGCTTTTCAAAATAGTGCTGTCGTAACTGCTTGAAAATGCCAACAGGTACCAGGTATGCATCATAGGATCACTCAACCAATCAACAAAAAAGGGAAATATTCTTAAAAAGCCCAAATCCTGAACTAACCCTTTAAAGAGAACAAAAAGGTCTCTAGGCAGTCGGGTGGTGTTCAGTACCTTGTGTCTTGTCCTCACTGGCTGTGGAGTTGGCAAAGGACTCAGAAGGCAATATAGTGCCCCATGTAGGCTGGAGGGAGCAGTCTGCACTGGAGGCCGAGGGGGGGTGCTTTGGCAGAAAGTAGCAGTGAGCTACTTCAGTTGTTGGTGATGTAGATATACTGCTTCCTGTCTTAAGGCTTTGTGTTGGGATTGGCTGACAGCTTGTTCTGGTGGCCAGAGAAGACATACTGTGTGTATTTGAAGTGCTACATTGTGCATCAGATGGTAAGTGATGACTATCTGCTGGTGCATAGCAATTATGGGCTGTTGTTTGCTTGGTGGGCCTTTTTGTTGATGTTGCTGTTGGCTGAGGTTGGTTGTCAGAGTGGAAGGCACTGCTGGTTTCCATGTTCTCCTCTGGTGAGAGGGCCCTCTGGTTGTCACAGGTTAGAAAAAACACAAGAGGTCAACCACAAGGAGTGGACACAAGGACACGACAGACAAACAAGGGGAGGAAACAAGGAGAGGAGTGACCAACAAGGGGAGGACAGATTGTGTATGCCATGGTAGTCTATACATTAAAGTATTCAAAATGCTGTATGTTGGTACAGTGAGTGGCACAGACTAAATAACCCTTCAGCTTTAGCATGGGGTAAGGATATATTTTGCACGAGTATGATATATATATATATAAAGAGACAGAACACTCTCCCTCTGAATACCTGCTCAAGTCCTTGACCAGAAACTCTGCAAGACCTCCTGATCTGATCCTCAGGGACTGGCACAGTAGAACCAGTCAGGTGCCCACAACTCCTGACTTTTTCATCTGTGTCCTGAGTGGATGGGACCCCACCCAGTACTACATGGGAGGTTTCTCTCTGGTGTTGTGACGCAACGGAAAGGGACTTGAGAGTGTTGTTGTTCATCCTGTCCCCACTGGTCCAGTCTTTACTCCCAGAATGCAAGAGGGGCGACTCCCTGGGGATATGGTGTGTGGGAGGAGGCACTTTAGCGATGGTGGTTATGGTGGTGGTGGTAGTGATGGGAGACTCAGGCTTGGAGGGGGTCCGCAACCTCCCACTACCCCAGGGGGAAGATTGGTTGGTGGGCATGATTCTGGTTCTGGATGATGTGGGGTTCTGGGCTTTAGAGGGACAAGTGTAAGAGTTGGTCAAGGTCTTTGCAGTATGATTTTCATCCAAATACGATCCCCCTCACCTGAGAACTACAGTCAGCAATTGGTCGTCAGTGATTGGAAGGGCAGTGAGGGTGTGTCCGATGTGGTCAGGTCCTGATGGCTAGCGCTACATGTACACTGTACTCTTCCTGCAGCTCTGTGAGTTTCTGACAGCATGCTGCTAGCACTAATGCGGTTAGCAGCAGCTAGGAGGTGGTTGCTGAAGGACTGCTCGTGTCAATGGCTACACTCTAGGCTGCTGACTTGTACAAGTACAAGGGATAAAGACAGGGTAAGCAGGCAGGCTGGCTGGCTGGCTGGCTGGCTGGCTGGCTGGCTGGGGTAAGGGTAGTGGCAGGGGGCAGTGGGCCGGGAGCCTAGGGCTAAGGGTCCTGGATCCTAGGGGAAAAGCCAGCTAGTAATTACGAGGGTGAACACATGACTACCCATAGATACCCTGCACTAGGAAGGTCCACAGTAGGCCATAAAATGGACAGCAAACTAGAATCCATAGGGCTGTCAGACCTCATTGACTGGGCTGTCAGATATCATCCACTGGCCAGTCTGATCTCGTCCACTGGCCTGTCAGATAAACCAGATTCACATTCAAATTACTTTGATACATGGAGGAGGATAATGTTTCTGCTCAAATTTATCCACACAAGTTAATAGAAAATAGAATACATTCATGTGCAAAATTAGGAAACATAAAAGTATGGCAAGGCAATAAAAAAGCCTTGAAGAGCAACATCACAGTAGAGCAAGGTGCCCTAACCCCTCTTTGTTCCTGAATTCACTGTTAACTATTTGAATAAAAGCTTCTCCAAAAAGTCTAAATTGTAGTCATTTGTGTTATCTAAATGTAGAACATGCAATTATTAGCTCAATATAGAAATTAAGGTATTTGAATGCTGATACTGTCAGATCTCCATGTACCTTTGATATGATTATGGCACGATATGATATGATATAATAGATAGGTATGATAGAAGATATGCTAGGTTAACGTAAAGAAGTAAAAGTGCATAACGTAAGTCCAAATTAGTCATGAACAAGCTCTAAACTCCTTGATGTACATGACGTTGCGACAACAAACTAGTGAACAAGTCAAGTCATGTCAAGTGTAACCATAGGTTACACTCCGATAGTTCCCGGCGTAGTTACTGGCATTGTCGTGGATTACACATACCTACACACCATTGTTATATTGTTATTGTTGATATTGGATAATTTTTAAAATTATACAATCAGTAGCCCAAGTAGTCAGGAGCCCAAGACCGTAACCCCACAGCATTACACACGATGACTAAACGGGGACATGCTAACTGCTAAGCTACCCATGCTGTTTCCTAATAAGCTGTTGGGCTAGTGTTAGCTCAAAATGAACACACCTGAAACGGCAAGCTCAGAGTAAACAACACAATACAGCCCGCTGTGTGTGTGTGTGTGTGTGTGTGTGTGTGTGTGTGTGTGTGTGTGTGTGTGTGTGTGCGCGTGTGTGTGTGTGTGCGCGCATTACCTGTCAGGAAGAGGCTTCTCGTGAGTCTAATAAGGGGACGATGAGGAACGCACCGACGACTAGCACACTCACAGCTACCACTAGCACACCACCAGCGGTCAGTCCGGAACACGCATGCACTGAGCTGCATGAGAGCTTCCGACACCCTAGCGACCAGCGAGCAACTGTGGTAACAGGCGGTAGAAGCTTCGATACCCTAGTAACTAACGACCCCTGCAACCAGCGGCACACAAGAGCGTCGATACCCAGTATGCTAAAAAAAACTGAATCCTAAAAAAAAATTGGATACTATGCCTTCAGTATCTTAGCAACCAGCGGCACAAACAGCACACAACGGGGATGCATCTCTGTGACTACTAAACTCTGTTTACTGACAAAACACAAGGCTGTTAAAACGTGAAAATTATTCACTACAACTTTTGGAACGACTGTTACATCTAACACATTGAATATGCAAATGTATTAAATAATGCATACATATATTTAGATATGTATCTACAAACTGCTGTAGTGTCAGGATGCCAGTCTTACCAGCAACTATACGCTTAACCTTGCTGTAGTCAAGGGAGGGGTTGGGTCATGTTAACACAGTGTCCTGGCTCTTAATCAAATACAACCTGACACCCTATAGGACACCAGATACTCTCTATCTCTCTCTCTCTCTCTCTCTCTCTCTCTCTCTCTTCTCTCTCAGACACACACATCTTCACTTAGTTTTCCTATATTTCTCTTGTTACTTTTTCTAAGTTAGTAACAGAGCCGCTCGGAGCGCATGTAGTGCCCATGTAGTGATGAATTATCCATGTTA
>OMKQ01099303.1:5000-13238 GCA_900302335.1 Phycis phycis
AGGGTTACAGGCTTTTGCGTGAGGGGTTATGGTTGGGGTCAGGGGTCAGGGGTCAGGGTTCAGGGGTACCTTTGCCCATGTACTCTGTGACGATGTAGATGGGCTCCTCAGACACCACGGCGTACAGCTGGACCAGCTTGTCATGTCGCAGCTTCTTCATGATCTGAGCCTCCTCCAGGAAGGACTCGGGGGACATGGTCCCCGGCTTCAGGGTCTTCACCGCCACCTTGGTGGTCCCGTTCCACATCCCTGCACACCATATGAGCAACACTTCAGCCAACTGAACAGTTAACTGATGAGGAGCATTGGGATCCTGAGACTGCTCTCTTGGAAAGATTTCAAAAAGGCAATTCAAGCATGTGAAAAAGATGGAGCAAAATCATTCAAATATACTGAATATACTACTATACTACTTTTCATTTGGTTGCTGGTGTACAGTAACCAAATGAAAAAGCTGTATTGCAGAAGTAGGGCTATGAGGACTGGGGATGGCTTAGGGTGGGGTCAGATGAGCGCACACATTCCTGCATACAAACACCCTTAAGAGAAAAGATAGTACACATTTGTAATCATGTTGTGAATGTAACTCCAGTATTAAATATGAAACATGAAATAATATGAAATCCATAAATCACACCAGAAAAGGAAGAGGGAAGTGGTTTTGTTGGTCTTACCAAACCAGACATCAGCAAAACATCCGGCCCCCAGTTTGACCTCCAGCTCCAGGGAGTCCCGGCTCACCTCCCAGGCGTCATGGGTCAGGCCCATGGTTTGAGGGGTTCCCCCCAGGCACACCCCCGTCAGCCGATAACACAAGCCGTCAGCTCTCTCTATGGGGGGGAGGCAGAGGGAGGGAGAGAGAGGGAGGAGTTACTGAGATGGATCAGTGCACCACGGGAGAGACAGACAGATCCTCAGCTTCAACCCTTCCTCTTGTCCAGCTCCTGTGTTCGGGTGGAGTCAGGGTCTCTGTGGGTGGTCCCGGTGCAGCAGGGGGCGGGGCCGCCCATGCAGACCTCCCCAGACAGCCCGTTCCCCATCTCGCACACATCCTGGGTCTCCACAGGTCCATGGGACGGGGGTCCCTTTAGACCCCGGACCACCATAAGACAGACCCGCCGCACA
This sequence comes from Phycis phycis, assembly GCA_900302335.1. Lineage (NCBI taxonomy): Eukaryota > Metazoa > Chordata > Actinopteri > Gadiformes > Phycidae > Phycis > Phycis phycis. The sequence continues at coordinate 6,126 of OMKQ01099303.1, forward strand.
CTCTGAGACCAGCAGACAGACAGGCAGGGAGACAGACAGACAGACAGACAGACAGAGAGACAGACAGACAGACAGACAGACAGACGGGCAAGGAGAGAGAGAGCCAGACAGAGAGACAGAGCAGGGTTAGCAGGGGGTAGCGTTAGCAGGGTGTAGTGTTAGCTGGGTGTAGCGTTAGCAGGGTGTAGTGTTAGCTGGGTGTAGCGTTAGCAGGGTGTAGTGTTAGCTGGGTGTAGTGTTAGCAGGGTGTAGTGTTAGCTGGGTGTAGCGTTAGCAGGGTGTAGCATTAGGGTGGGATGTCTTGCAGTAGGACTTATGGAAGCAGCAGAAGAAAACATCCAAACCAGGAATCAGTGTGTGTGTGTGTGTGTGTATCTACATCTGATCTATATAACTGACTCTATGAGAGACAAAAGAGAAAACGAGGAGAGAAAGAGAGTAATACAGAACTTTAACACTGAAAACTTCTCCAGCTGCCACTATCAATCTGTTACGTTTCATGTGAGCAGGTCCTACTGTCCCCAGCCCTAGGACTCCAGAACCCTAACCCTAACCAGAAACATCTGGTTCTAAAGGACCCTAACCATAACCCTGACCAAAAACATCTGGTTCCGAAGGACCCTAACCCTAACCTTAACCAGAAACATCTGGTTCTAAAGGACCTGGGCCCTCACAGTCAACCTGAAGAACCCACATCATGAACTTCCAAAAAATATAAATGCTATTTCGACACTCAAATTCCTCATGAAACAAATTGGCCTCAATATCAGTTCCACAGGGTGAGGGTGAGGTTGAGTGTGAGGGTGAAGGTGAGGGTGAGGTTGAGTGTGAGGGTGAAGGTGAGGGTGACGGTTAAATTCAGGAAACAACCTCAGAGACAAAGCAAGAAGCCTTCCATGCATGAAAAAACCTTTCAATTGAATTCCCATTCCAGTTTCTTTTTGCTATCCATAAATACCAAAAAACTAACTGAGAAACCTACAGAACCCAAGCCTACACTGACTGTGGTCTGGTCTGGATTTGTTGTTTGTTGTTTTTTTACTTATATTGCACATATACTTCCTTTTTGTTTTTATTGTATTCTATCTTACTTTATTCTATTTTATTTTATTACACAAAGTTGAGTTCACCCGGGCTGCAAGGAGCTCACTGCTGGCAATGACGTTGTTATCTGGTATGTGACAATAAACTTAACAATAAATAATAAACGAAACCCTGAGCACCGCGTCAGACTCCACCTCAGGTGAGTGAGTACACACCGGCTCACAGACACAGCCTGGTCCTGGAGACCTGGACGCCCAGCAGGACTGCTCAGAAACTTATCCTAATCCTATCTGTATTTCTGTGCTGTCATGTTATTGTTATGTTATGTTTAGGTTTGTCCAAGTTATATGTACACTGCGAGCCAAGAAAAGCCGGAGTCGAATTCTTTGTATGTGCTACATACTTAGCGAATAAAGATGATTCTGATTCTGATTCTGATTCTGATTCTGAAACCAATGGAAACCCAAACACACATCCTGCTGCACGGTACAAAGTACCAAGACACAAGAAAACCCGAACCCTGACCCCATCCTCAAGTGACCCAACAGTACCCTCAGTCCACATCACAATCACACAGAAAACAAGGATGGGGGAACCAACATGCTGCTTGTTGGCAGCAAGATGTGTCCTCTCCTGACCTCAGGACAGGCTGGGAGACTTCTAACAAGAACCAGGAACCTGTGTGGTTGGCTGGTGTATTCTAGCAATGTGATTGGCTTGTATATTCTAGCAATGTGATTGGCTTGTGTATTCTGGCAATGTGATTGGCTGGTACCTGAGTAGTGCAGCACCAGCTCAGGCAGCGAGTTGAACTGGGCCCGGGTGGTGATGTAGTACCCTCCGCTGTCCAGCTGCCGGATCTTATAGTGCTTCACATGGTCACCTTTGACCTCATCGCAGTCCCTGATGGACAGAGAGAACATACCTGGAGGGAAGAAACTTAGGTCAATCACCTTTAACCCCTTAACCTTAACCCTTACACCCAAACCCCTCACCCATACCGTGTGTGTGTGTGTGTGTGTGTGTACCCGTGGTGGTCTCACTCTCCCGAATCATGTAGGTCCCTCTGAGGACCCCAGAGGCCAGCAGCTGTCTCTCGGCATCCTTACGACTCAGCTTCCCAAAGAACCAACTACACACACAGGAATGAAATACACGTTCCAACACACATTCAGTCGGTCACTGCAGCTTATGGAGTTCTATCATCCTGACATCATGGCCGTCGTGGCTGAACACACACACACAGAGTCTTACTCCTCAGCCTGGATGGAGTGGACGGGGGCCACATAGTTACTGGGGATGTAACCGCTACCCCCGGTAGAGAGAGACCGAGCTTCCCACCAATCACCCTCACTGGAGAGAGAGAGAGAGAAAGGACTAATTCATCAGGCTAACAGCTAACATAAATGATACGTAAGGTTAATGGGCTAACGTACATGGTATGCCAAGCTAACAGCTAAGATACGTGCCTGTTGCAATTTCCCTCGAGGATTATTAAAGTACTTCTGTCTGTCTAATGAATGGGCTAGGCCAGGCTAATTGCTAACATACATGCTACATCAGCCTAACAGGCTAAGAACTCATGTACACGCTACATCAGGCTAACAGGCTAAGAACTCATGTACATGCTACATCAGGCTAACAGGCTAGCAGTTTACGTACGTGCTGTTGATGATCTGGAATCTCTCTCCTTTATTGAAGCTCAGATCGTCTTCAGTGCGAGAGTCGTAGTCGTACAGCGCCACGAAGAGGGTCACTCCTGAAGGAACACTCAGTTACTACCTCTACTACCCCTAACCCCTCTTTGGAACTTTGGAGACGGAATAATCAAATAGTTTGGCCCCTTTTCTTTCTCTAGGAAACCTTAGCGTTAGCAGCTGTACATCCAGTAACCATAGTGATGACTTCACCTGTGCTGAGTGTAACCATAGTGACCACCTCACCTGTGTACCTGTGTTGAGTGTAACCATAGTGGCCACCCCACCTGTGTACCTGTGTTGAGTGTAACCATAGTGACCACCTCACCTGTGCCTCCTCTAGACTGCAGGGTGCTTGTCTGCATGGGAGTGGTGACCCCCCCAAAGACTGCCATGCCCGGCCCATTGGCGGGTTGGAAGTTGTAGTCAGGGATGGCTCCACCCCTGGGGCTGGGGTAGCCGCTAGGCTCCACCCCATAATCATTCCGGGTGCTTGGAGGCACAAAGCTATCAGCTGGGGTCAGCTTGTCCTTGTCTTTGCAGTGTACACAGCCCATTATAGTACACCTGTAGGGACACAGCCCATTATAGTACACCTGTAGGGACACAGCCCATTATAGTACACCTGTAGATTAGATTAGATTAGATTATATTAGATTAAATTCAACTTTATTGTCATTGTGCAGAGTACAAAATACAAAGTACAGAGACAACGAAATGTAGTTGGCAATCTAACAGCCCATGGGACACAGCCCATTATGGTACATAGCCATAGTCAGTCTGCCTGTCTGTCTGTCTGTCTGTCTGTCTGTCTGTCGGTCGGCCGTTCAGGGCAGGTTGAGAACAGAACACGGCAGAAGTCACTTGCTAAAACACCAGTTCAGTTTAGTTAGTTTCAGTTTAGTTTAGTAACAGGTTCATCTTTTGTTTCAAGAAGAGAAAAAGAGAGACTGGTAGAAAGGTTAGGCAGAAGACCAACGTGGTTGGATGCTGGAGTAAAGAGGTCAGTAAAGAGGTGATCAAGAGGTGACAGCGGAAAGACGGGTTCCTCCATGAAGTCAGCCTGCCTGACCAGCTAACCAGCAGGGTAGCAGCACATCAGTGCAACACCTCCAGCAGGATGCAGCTAGCAGGTTGCGTCAGCCTTTAGAAGCTGTTGCTGTGAGTCATCCAAAACCTCAGACAAAAACCCATCCCCCCGAGCTGCCGTTCATCACATTAACCACATCCTCCTGCACCGCACGCTTCCTGCCTTCCAAGTGAGACAGGCAGATGCCCCCACGATGAGTGGTTGTGTACCTGGCCATGATGTGCTCTCTGGAGAACCATCTGTGTGTGTGTACCTGATGATGTGTTGGGAGAACCTTTATGTGAACATTCTGTTCCACACGCCTTGTGAAATAAAGATGATAGCCGACTTTTATTTTGAAAACACTCTGGGATTATTATTGCGAAAGAACTATAAAACCAAAAGTAGAATGTTAAAATCATGAAATAGTGTTCAATGGTATACACAACGAAAAAGGTGATGGAGACAGAACTACCTGGCATGTCACCTGACATCATTCTGCTGAACTATGTAACGACAAACTCTCTCTGTCATTATGCAATAAACTGAATATCTACTAAGATAATTAAGTTACTATCTACGAAACCAGTGGTTCTCAACTGGTGGAGTGCCGTCTATTTTTTATTGCCTGAATAAGTGACTGAATAGTTTAATAGTACAGTTACTGAAGTGTTATGTTATGTTAAATACATTTGAGAAGTTGAACACTTTCCTTGATTTGGGTCGCGGCTTGTCATTAAAAGGGGTGATGGTGGGTCCCGAAGCCAGACCAGTTGAGAACCACTGTACTAAACTACCTAACTAACTAACCATGTACTTAACTTTCTACGAAACTATCTAGCTACATAATAAACTATCTACTAAACTGATATCTAAATATCTACTAAACTATCTCCTAAACAATCAACAAAACTAACTTTCAACTGAGCTAACTATCTAACAATTTACTAATCTAAATATATGACTACTGCTCATAATCTACAAAATTAACCATATAATCTACTAAAGTAACTTGTTATCTACTTACTAAACTACACTGAATATCTACTAAACTATCTATTAAACTTACTATCAAACAATCTAGTAAACTAGACCTGTAACCAAAGGGTGAAGGACAGACTAACGAGCTGACACCTCGTTAGATGTGAGATGGCGTCTCTCTCTCTCTCCTCTGACACCACAGGAAGTCATGTGACCACCAAACAGAGCGAGTGAACAAGTGAGTCCCCTGAGGTGTTCTACTTACGGTGTGGTGTGACTAAACCTCTGGCTGTTACTGAACATCCACGGCCTATCTGGAGTATCTCCACGTTCACTTAGAGAACATTTTCAGACTGTACTCACAAAAGGTCACAAGAGTAGTTCTCTGAGCAAGCTTTTCAGAGGCCAGTGTGTGCTGTGTTGAGTGCTGTGGATGTAAGAGGAAAATAAATAAAAGGAATAAAAATTTAGAAAAATGAAAACGTGAGCAACAGGAAGGAGAAGCTGATGGAGAGATAATCTCAGCACAGAGCAGCACTATAGCTACAGGCTGAGCACTATAGACTGAGCATTATCGACTGAGCACTATAGACTGAGCACTATAGTTACAGACAGCACTATAGACTGAGCACTACAGCTACAGGCTGAGCACTATAGACTGAGCACTACAGCTACAGGCTGAGCACTATAGACTGTGCACTATAGACTGAGCACTACAACTACAGGCTGAGCACTATAGACTGTGCACTATAGACTGCATACTATAGACTGAGAACTATAGACTGAGCACTATAGTTACAGGCTGAGTGCTATAGACTGAGCACTATAGACTGAGCACTATAGTTACCGGCTGAGCATTATAGCCACAGGCTGAGCATTATAGCCACAGGCTGAGCACTATAGACTGTGCACTATAGACTGAGCACTATAGACTGAGCACTATAGACTGAGCACTATAGTTACAGGCTGAGCACTATAGCCACAGGCTGAGCACTATAGACTGTGCACTATAGACTGTGCACTATAGACTGTGCACTATAGACTGAGCACTATAGACTGAGCACTATAGACTGAGAACTATAGTTACAGGCTGAGCACTATAGACTGAGCACTATAGTACAGGCTGAGCACTATAGACTGAGCACTATAGACTGAGCACTATAGACTGAGAACTATAGTTACAGGCTGAGCACTATAGACTGAGCACTATAGCCACAGGCTGAGCACTATAGACTGTGCACTATAGACTGCGCACTATAGACTGAGCACTATAGCCACACGCTGAGCACTATAGACTGTGCACTATAGACTGCGCACTATAGACTGAGCACTATAGTTGTAACGGGTCGGTACTGGACCCAATCGCAGCACAAAACCACACACGTGTTCTTCTTTCTAAGCAAGCAATGATAACGGGGAACAAGCAGGACGGGGAATCCAGGACAGTGTGAAGTTATCGTTGTATGGTTAAGGTTAGGGTTAATGTATCATTATATATATCACCTATCTGGGCAGTCTCAAAGGACAGCGGGGCATCAAAAGACATCAAAGCAAGGCTGGGAAAGGCTCAGGGTGCCTTCTCCCAACTCCGCCCCATCTGGAGATCAAAACAATACAGCCTTAAAACAAAGATGCTCCTATATAACAGCAATGTAATGTCTGTTCTGCTGTACGGTTCATAGAGCTGGCGAGTTGTCAAAACAGACATGAGGAGAGTGGAAGTGTTCCATAATGGATGCCTCCGCGGCTCTGCCAGATCTTTTGGCCTCATAAGATCTCCAATAATGAACTGTACAAAAACACGGGAAGCCGGAGCATCACCAAGGATATGACGCCTGAGATGACTCAATGTGTTGAGGATGGAGCAGGACCGCATCACTAAAGTCCTCTTAAGATGGACACCACCAGGCAAAAGAAAACCTGGGAGGCCCAAAACCACCTGGTGCAGAACTGTGACTCAAGAGCCCTCTTCCAAGACCTCCACTGGCTTCCTGTAGTGGCTTGCATCAAATTCAAGACGATGCTACTGGCCTACAAAGCCATCAATGGAACTGCGCCTACCCACCTCCAAACACTAGTAAAACCCCACGCCCCTGCTCGAGCACTCCGCTCAACTACCTCAGCAGGTCGACTGGTACCGCCATCACTAAAAGGAGGAAAGGGTCGACTGGCGAAATCTCAGCTCTTCTCCGTTTTGCCACTGCAGTGGTGGAACGAGCTCCCTGCCAATGTCAGGACTGCAGAGTCACTCCCCATCTTCCGGAAGAGACTCAAGACCCACTTGTTCAGAGTTCACCTGAACCCTGCATAACTATCCTCATG
>OMKQ01099304.1:0-25643 GCA_900302335.1 Phycis phycis
CTGTCTAGATGATATGTGGAGATGGGCTCCAGCAGTAAAGGGATGAAGGGACGTTTCTGTATGGTATGGAATGTTTAAGGTGATGACATCATGTTTGGTCTGACATCGTGTGTCCGTGTGTGTCTGTGTGTGTCCGCGTGTGTGTGTGTGTGTGTGTGTGTGTCCATGTGTGTGTCCGCGTGTGTCTGTGTGTGTGTCCGTGTGTGTGTGTCCGTGTGTGTCCGTGTGTGTGTGTCCGTGTGTGTCCGTGTGTGTCTGTGTTTTGTCCGGCAACAGGATATCGCTCAAAGTTGAGCAGGGATTTGCACAAGATGTGCTGGGGCCGTTGGTTATCAGCCATATAACTGACTCACTTTCCTCGACAATCGAACAAAAGGGGGCGTGGCAGTGAGTATGACTTATCACATAAAGCCACCACTTGTATTGTATTGTGTATGTACAATGTATTCACACCATCAAAAAATTAGGAAATGTTTGTCAATGGTCCATGTTGAATGTTCCGTGACCTCAGCAGTCGTAGGAACGTTGAGAACTATTTTTGACGGGACAAACTTACTAATCTGAAAGGCTTGATAACTACGGCCCCTGATGCCCTTCATTAGATTATGGAAACAAGTTGGTACATCTGTGTCATTTATAGTTACATTGAGTTTGTTGTGTAGCCGCGGCAACAGCTGGCGTAACCGTTCTCTGATGATCTTGGCGATGACACTCGCATCTCGGCTGTTGACATGCTCTCCGCCCTGGTCTCGCTACAGAGAAACATGTTGTAAGATGCACATCTAACCAAGGACATACAATTTAGGGTTTATAGATACATATCCATCTTATGCTAGCTATAGCAAACACTGGCTATAAAGGCTGGGTATACACATCTAATCCTTGCTATTAGGGTTACACATAAGACATCCATTTAGTTATTTGAGATACTGCAACATCAAAAAAGGCTGTATGCTACGCACAGGGTAACATCAATGCAGGCTGGGCTTCAACGCTCAACCCCATAGGAAACAATGGAAGCCGGCTCTGAGTTCTTAACCCTGGTTTAACCCTATGTCGTCACATAGGGTTAAGCCAGTTCAATCGAAAATAAATAGGGCTGTACAGCCAGCAGAACCCGCTGACTGCCAACAGTCCAATGTTATTACAATCAAGAAGAATACGTCACTTGGAGCGAAATCACAAGGCCAATAATAAGTGCCGACTTATTACCGACTAAGCTTAAGATCAGGCCTAAGCCCTGGTTCCTAACCCTCGCCCAGTCTATTCATAATATCATTACCGTCCTCATTCCAAACCCTATACAGTCATAGTTATAATAATCGTTCCCTCCTTATTAATAACCCAATATATTCAGTCATAATAACCTTACCCTTCTGGTTCCCAGGTGGGGGTAGAAACGGACTGTGGGGTAGGCCGTGATTCCAGCTGATTGACACGTCTGGTGGTGAGCTTGACAGTCCAGTTTCCCTGAACGCACCTCCCCTTTCATCACCTAAAAGAACATACAACCTCCCCTTTAACCACCTGAACACAAAACCTCCTCTTTAACCATCTAAACATACAACCTACCCTTTAACCACCTGAACACAAACCTCCCCTTTAACCATCTCAACATTCAACACCCCTTTAACTAGCTGAACATACATCTGAACCAGAGTTATATTTATAGGCTAAGGGGAAGTTATAATTTAATGGTTATGGGCTAGTTATATTAGTAGCTTAAAGGTTACTCATATAGTTATAGGTAAAAGGTTAGTTATGTAGTACATTTATTGGTTATTATTGGTGTTATTTATCAAGTTATATTTGTAGGTTAAGGGTTAGTTATATCTATAGGTTAATGTATAGTAAGTATAGATAGAGGTTAAAGGTTAGTTACAAATATAGGTTGCAGGTTAGTTATAGTTATAGGTTTATAGTTATAGGGTTAGTTATAGGTTAAGGGTTCTCTCACCCTTGCCAAGACTTCAAACTCGGGAGCAAAGTGTTGGCAGGGTCCGCACCAGGGGGCATAGAAATCCAGGACCCAGTGATCTGGACCCAACAGAACCAGGTCTCTGAAGGATTCTGGAGTCAGGTCTACAGATACCCTGGGAAGAGCACTACATGGACAGACAGGTAGAGGCAGACAATGAGACTAATAACTAACTAGCTGTTCATATCTAGTAGCTGCATCTAGTTGACTAATAACTAGCCAACTCACTATACAACACTGTAACACACATTTATATATACAGTGTATATAAAATTATAAAACTTACCTCAGTGTCCAAACCCTCAGAGACTGAGCATCTCTGTTCCACCCATTGTAAGTCCTAGACAGACACACAGACAGAAAGACAGTCAGGCAGTAAACCAGACACACAGACATACAGGGAAACTGGTCTTAAATAAGTTGAAACTACATCACGTTTTCTTTTCTATAATTCAAACGATCAATAATGTTTCACATTATTACTAAAGCCCTAAATAACTAACATTAAATACATACATATATCTGTCCGGTGGACTGGGCTGTTGGGGGTACAGACGTATTTCAGGGTATGCCCTCACACCCTGGCTCTGACAGAAAGACTGGTATCTCTGGCAATCCATGGACCCCACCATAACCTGGCCTGCTACCAGCTAGAGACACAGACAGGTTAGACACCAGCTAGAGAGACAGACAGGTTAGATACTAGCTAAAGAAAGACAGAGTAGACACCTGAATGCTACTTCATTGTGGCGGGCAAAAAATGACACTTCTGATACTTGAAAATAATTGACAATTCTCCAGAAAGTTGACCAGTGTATTTATCCTAACTTTCCCTGCGGGTAGTAGCGGCAAATATGACATATTAATTTAGTTAGTTAGTGTATTACAGCGAGAGAGAGAGACAGAATGAATCAATGTGTTGCACACAGCTGTACAATGACATAAGAGTTTAACTTTTTTCTACATTATTGTCAATATATGAGAAACTATTGATTGCAGACAGCAAAATAGGCTAGACCGATACTGAAATATCATATCAATTAGTTAGGTCAATCAGGTCTCCACTGGATTACTGTTTTTGCGTGTTATGTGGTAAAGGGCACATGACTTCATTGGCATGCGACCAAATGTAACAGATCATTACTGTGAGTCAAATTGAAGATTTCCCTGGGTTGGAAACAATTTGGATAATGTAAGTACACACCTCAACAAATATTTAACATAGGTCTAGTTGATTTTAAATATTTTAATGCTGATATGTTTACCTACAGTGAATTAACATATATTCTGCCAAACATTTGGAAAAATAATTGGTTCTGTTTCAACATTTCTTCTTCGACATCTGGCAAGTTGAAGTTAGCAGTAAGCAGTTGTTTTACTTCCTCCATTATAAGGGGTCTAGTTACCTAGTGTGGGATCTAGTGCCACCAAAGTTATTGTAGCCATACAACAACTACTTTTGTTTGTTATTGTAGGCCTGCTCTGTTATTCTTTCACTGAAACGTACCGACCAGTTTTTTATTTCATCACACTCTATTTTATCATATTTGATTTGATCATAATATGTGGCCCCCAGGGCAGGCTTCAACCAGCCGGCCCTGGGGGCCACCAATCTGACATGCTAGAGAGAGACAGAGAGACAGAGCAGCATGAGAGAGAGATACAGGTGAGAGACCAGCTAGAGAGAGAGTGACAGGTATGACGCCAGTGAGAGAAAGACAGGTGAGAGACCAGCTAGAGAGAGAGAGAGCGACAGGTATGACGCCAGTGAGAGAAAGACAGGTGAGAGACCAGCTAGAGAGAGAGAGAGCGACAGGTATGACGCCAGTGAGAGAAAGACAGGTGAGAGACCAGCTAGAGAGAGACAGGTTGGAGGTGTGTCTGTGTGTACCCTGGCCATCCGTCTCCATTCTGGCAGCAGGGCCTGACATGGGCCACACCAGGGGGCGTAGAAATCAACAGCCCAGATTTCTCCTCCAGCACGACCTTACACACACACACACACACACACACACACACACACACACACACACACACAGTTTAGATAGCAATCTTGTTAAGCTAGGTTAGTTAAAATAGGATGTTAGTTTACCTAGCAGGCTAACTAAGGTTAGTTTAACTAGATTTTTACTTAAGATAGCAGGTTAGTTTTACTAGGTGTACAATCTGTTTATTGTACTCTCAAACAGTTGAAACACTTTAAACACTACTACAATTTCTCGCAATTATTGAATTGAAGATTTTGCTAAAAATGTCACCCTCATTCTTGGACTTCTAGGTAGCTAAAATCCCAAAATGCACTGCATGATGGACCATAGTCCACACGTACACCACCCCCGTAGCTCGTAGTTTGGACGTAGCTGAGAGTCAGCTAGCAACAACAGCCAACTCCGCTCTCATTGAGACACCAGCTGCTGTCAATATTTCTAACATGGAATCATGAGAATCAGAATAGATAGTAGCCATCTTGATGCGGCTAATGGCAGCTGTCAGTGATTTTGATAGTCATGCTGTGCAATGGATAATGTCCAACGTAGCTTGAGAAACTGTTCTGCTTCGGATTGGCTGCTCACCCTATCCAAAAAGGTATTTTTATCACCTTTGGCAAAGGTTTTTTTTTATAAGATTTAAAATAAAAGTCATCGGCCCGCATATGTCCCTCCAGCCAAGAAGACAATGGATTAAGAAGTTCTTTCTCCTTATGAAAGTAACATGAGTGATTGTCCAACCAATGACAATTGACTCCGTGGCCAGACAAGAGCATAGCGACCAACCACTCTACCAAATTACCCCGTTGTCAGCTCTACTCAGCCTATCCAGCTTCCTCCATTTCTGGTGACAAGGTGATTCTATGATTTACCGGTAGTTCATTTGTTACATAGAGTACCATTAACCAGCAGCTCAGCTCAGGTTACCTTTTACTCTCTTTTGAAAACTTTCAGGGTCCAAAACTGACACAGATGGACTTGCAAGATCCTAGACCAGAGAAAGAACATTAGAGAAACATCAAACAATCAACATAAACAACATCAGGGCCTGTGGTTATGAAGCCTCACAGAGTAGGAGATCGGTCCTTCAGGGGCCAACATTTAGTGTGTATCAGTTATTTTGGTCCTACTCTTACTTTAAAGAGTAAAAGCAAGTTCTCTATTCCTATATTATATGATCACTCATAACCTAGAGGAAAGTTACTGCTGAAGAGGACTAGCCTCGGGAGACCATCCCAATCTCACAATTGTGACCATGTGCCCAGACCGATCAGTGCTTGTGGAGGTAATGTCAGTTCATGACCAACAAGGAGCACCTGCAGTCTTCCAAATTAAAATAATTATGACGGTGCCCAAGGAAAGTACAGCAATAAAATATACCTGAAATTGACAGAACAACAATAGTAAAAGATGAACAGAAATCTGAACAGAACGTTTTTCAGCTCATCAAGTTCATATGTTTTTTGAACAGCACAATTTCCAGCAAACATTTGAAAAGTTTAAAAGAAAAAGAAATAGCGAATTAGTCACGTTTCCATCAACTAGCTTGAAGCAAATAAACTAAGCTGCACACAGCACTGTATGGTCAGAAGTTGTCAGTAAAGGCTATGCTACACACGGCAGTAGGCCTCCCATCTCCTTCTCATGGATGAGGCCGAGGAATATTTTGGCACGGAACGGGAAGGAAACAGTTGATCGGTCAAGCGAGTTAAATGTTTGCTATGTCAAAGTCTATTCAGCAAACGTTTCCACCTCCCATTCAGCACATTAATGGGATGAGGTGGTGAGAAACCTTACATTCAGCAAATGTTATCAACACTGTGATTTTGTTTCTGTTTGGTGCACTGTATATACTTGACCGAACTCCCCACACCAGCTGACACTCAGACATTGTGAGTATTGACTTTCAAGTTCATAAAGTTTGTAATGAGGTGGTGAGAAATTTTACGTTACACTGGATCATTGCTGTGATGTACATTTAGAATTAAATTAATACATTTCATGTACATTTCTAATTAATGGTTTGTTGTGTTTATTATCAGTAGTTTATAAATGTAGATAGTATTGCTGATGATGCATTTTTGAAAGTTTGGGTCCAGGGAAGACACCAAATTTGTCCAGCTAACTGGTGAAACAACAGACTTCTCTGTACCTGTTTCAATACATCCTGAGACGTTCACATGTGCACACTGGACATCCTGTAGAGGACTTTGTGGATGAGGACCGTTGCATGTGTGTAGTTAGATTGTATACTGTGTTCAGTGTGTAGTCTGTAATGTATTGGATTAAATATATTGTAAAATGCATACCTGGATAAATTCCAGTATTCCGTCAGCTGAATGCTGTCCTTCATATTCGTGCACAGAGGAGCGGTTGAAGATGACTGTAGTAGGGTAAGCTTGGATCTTGTACTGTCACGAAATAAACATGGAGTAAATAACACCTAGTAATATGATGGTCAAAGGGTAGCCGTGGTAAATGGTACAGTCTGTGTGTGAATAGAGATTTACCATGGAACAGAGGTGGTGGTGAATAGTACAATCCAAAGTACCAAATCTCATCTGTCCAGCCAGTTGAATGGACGCTTTCCTGAGTTCTGGGAGTAAGGCCCGGCAGGGAGGGCACCACTGCAGAAATATGAATATGAAATAAATATAATACATTTACTGACACAGAAATATGAAATAAATATAATACATTTAGTGACACAAAAATATGAAATAAATATAATACATTTACTAAAACATAAACATTAAATAAATATAATACATTTACTGAAACATAAATATAAAATACATATAATACATTTATTAAAACATAGATATATAGTTAATGTCAGAGTGTATGTAAAGCCTAGTTCAGAGGAAAGATTTGACGTTTTACAACGTTGCAGTGAAAGTTGCAGTGATGTGAACTGGTCAGTTGCAGATCATCTGGATCCGTTGCCTGACATCTCAAGAGGCTTGCCCGGTCCAACGGCACTGTGGTTTTAGAACGCATTGGCCATATTGAAGAACTACTCCGCAACTTCAACATGGCAAAGGTAATTAAAAAAGGGGGAATTATTTATAGTGTAACCAGTAGAAATTTCTAGTTTAGCTAATTAGTTTCCACCAATTATTAGTCTCTCTCCGGGTGAAATATAGTCCCTCAAGTCTGTGTTTAGTTTTTGGATGAGCCGGTGCACAGCCAGCTTCCACCTCCTGGCATAAGGTTGACATTATCAGCGTCTCGACCGCTGAAATAACCACGTACTGCTTCATGTCCCTGCCCAATGCAGCTGAGTGATGCAGTTAGCTTGTGATCATTTTGCAAGCAGTTGTGTCTGTTATAAACACGTTTTTTGTGACAAGATGGGAAAACGTTCCAACCGGAGTGAAGAAGTCCACCAGCCAGGGCTCCTTCCTGTCCGAGGGGAAGTTGTCAGGTAGCAGGGTGGTCACATGGGCCCTGACGCTCTCTTTGGCGAAACCCACGATGTTATACAACACATTCTTCCCTGCGGAGACATTAAGCACAGGTGTTACTTCCCTATGAAAGACATTGAACACACCTGTTACCTCTTTTTATTTAATTTGGCCTTTATTTATACAGGTTAGTATCATTGAGGCCAAGCATCTATCCTCTTTGTTATGACTTTTGAATGCAATATACATTTACAACAGCAGGTTGTCGCCACAAATCTGTACATTGAAGTGACTGAAGTCAGCCTTGAGCCCATCAGATTGGCACTGCTTGGCCACCTCCACTTGTGATGTCACAGGGCAGGTCACAAAAAGGAAATGAATTCAACACAGGTCTGCCAGGACTCGTGTTCTACTGAATGTCCATTGTCCAATCACACGCCTTAACGCACGCCAAACTTAGCACTCATTTCTCAACCCCTGCACTGTGCCGCAAGCCCCTGCCCTCATGCCTCATGTCTCAGCCAGTGTGCTAGCAGGTCCAATACAAAGTGAATGGGCAGTTTGGCCAATCATAAGGAATCGTGTGTCCAGGGGGGCAGAACATCATTTCAAATTTGATTATGTTGAATTATTTTTAAATGTGACAAAGTCATCAACATTTTTTTTAAATACTTTACTTTAAAGCTGTTACAATCAACCAGCCCACCTTCTTCAATCAAATTTTTATTATCATAATTTTCAACTAAAATTATTTTCATTAATTATTAACATTTAGCCAAAAAATAGTTTTGAAGGTTGTTTCATATTCAGATCAAAACAGTTTTAGTAATAATTGTATTGATAGTATGTTTGTAATAGTATTATGGATAGTAATAATACTATTGGTAATACTACTACTAATAATATTAGTGATAGTAATAATGGTCTTGATAGTAATCATAGTATTGCAGACCCACCATGATGGACCTCGAAGTCTGAGATGCCCATGCCCTTAAAGACAGCGAGACAGGACTTCTGGATGTAGAGAGACAGGCACAGCTCTGCATCCGCAATACAGTCTACCCTCCCCACCTACAGACAAGCACGATGGAGAAACAGACAGGTACAATAGAGACAGACAGATTACCATAAAGACAGACCGACAATCGTTGCCTGCCTGTTTAAACAGAGAGAGCATCTCTCTTTGCATCAGGATCTCACAACTGTTTCCAAATCATGATGTGAAGAGAGATTCAAAACACTTGAGTAAATAAGATCATAGAGACAAACAGGTCACATAGGGAAACATAAGTCAGCATAATTACAGACAGACGGGTATAATAGAGGCAGACTGACAACATAGAGACAGTCAAGTCAACAGAGATTAGAGTGGTCAGAGTTCACAATATTCGCTAGCACCCAATAGCATGCTAGCACAAGGCTCATTAGCACACTAGCCACTAACTAACACGGGTACCAGAGCATGTAGTGGTCGTGGTCAAGGTCAACACACACAGTTCGGCTATACGAAATGCCTAAACATGTCTGCTAGCCTCTCAGCATGTTCTCTTATGTCACTAGCAATACAATAAATTATATAGTTCAGTTTACAGTCCTGGTCCTCGCACACAGAGCCTTTATGGTAAAGCCCCTCTTACACTTTGGACTCACTGCACCCCTATACTGCAAGTCGATGGCTGATGTCCTCTGATCAGCATCTGCTAAAGGTTACACAATGGTGATGGCTTTGCGTCAGTGGCTCCAACACTGACTA
The DNA here is from genome assembly GCA_900302335.1 of Phycis phycis. NCBI lineage: Eukaryota > Metazoa > Chordata > Actinopteri > Gadiformes > Phycidae > Phycis > Phycis phycis. Next base: position 9,127 of record OMKQ01099304.1, read on the forward strand.
CACTGACTCCTAAAGGGTGACTCCTGCACTGACTCCTAAAGGGTGACTCCTGCACTGACTCCTACACTGTGGCCAGTACTCACTTTGCCTTTATGTGCTCGTGGCTGTGGCTAGAGAGCTATGACACTCCGCTAAACCTTAATGCAACAGGAGAAGACTACAATGCCATGCTTGAGCACCAGGGCCTGCTTCCCAGGCTAAAGCTAAATAAAATGTAAAATGAGAATCTCCATCCGGTCCAGCTGTGCATGGGCAATTCTCAGCTTCTCAACTCTGCAAATAATAATCATCTACCGGTTATTGGAACGCCAGCTGAGCTAGCCCTGATGCTACACGACATGACAAGCAGTTGGCAGCAGTGGTAATCCTCTCAAATTGCCTCACAGTTTTCTTTAAATAGGGGTCACTTGAATAGAACAGGCGCATATTTTGCAACGAAGATACATATTTCTCACCTTAAAAGTTATCAAATGAATTGGACAGCAGCGCTAAAATGGTAGCTAGTACATAAGGAGTAGTTGGTAACTATTATTTCACTATACATTGTCCACTCTCAGTTGCACCCCTGGTGTTCCCTTCAAATATTATTTCAGCCAAGCAGCATATATTCTTATTGATTCTCATATATTCTTATTGGAACATCTTTGTTCAACTGAGAGAGACAATTGCAACTGAGAGAAGACTGTTGCACAGACAGAGAGACAGTTACATTTGGAGAGACAGACAGAAATTATATTCACCTGTATGTGGTCGCTTCTCAGCATGGCTTTTAGTTTTTTGTGTTCGTTGGATGCCATGTTTTTTTCTCCAAATGTGAAACTAACCAGCCAGCGGTGATGGGCCAGTTTGTTCTGAGAAACAAGGTCAACAGAAGCGGTTATGAACAGAATGATCAATTCTGACCAATCATGTTTAGACCAGGGTTAGGGTCAGGGTCAGGAGGGTTAAAAAAGGTACCTGGAAGGTGTCCTTGGTCAGGAGTTGAAGGTCAGGCAGGTGATTGATGATCTGATTGTAGATTTCCCTACAGTCCAGAGTTTGCAGCCACTAGAGAAAAACAAATACTTAACATTAAATAACAGATGCAACCAAACTAAATGCTTTTCCACCTAAATAAATGGACCCTAACCCACAGCCCAGACAGAACTGCACTAGTGGTTTTCATTTGAGGGGTTACGAACAGAGAGGTCTGCAATGTTAAGTGACAGATGAGTTAGGATATAATAATAATGGCAACAATTACATTCAACTTTTTAATCATATGGTATGGTATACAGGAACGGACAAATAATAACACATCAAGCTGTTGATAACTGTAGCCATACTTGCGTAAAAGTAGGCACAGTTAGTATATTTAGTATTAAGGCCAATCTGTTGTACAATTTGAGAGACATTTCATAAATCTGGTAGACTTTATATATGTATATAATATATTGAGACAGAAAAGAATGCGCATTGTAAGAATTGCAAGAATGAACAGTAAGAATGTGCATTGGTGCTACAGTAAGGCTCAGTAAGTGACCTACCAGGGTTAGGGTTAGTAAGTGACCTACCAGGGTTAGGGTTAGTAAGTGACCTACCAGGGTTAGGGTTAGTAAGTGACCTACCAGCACACTGCCTTGTTGCTGCAGAGAACTGCCAGGTGGAAAATAGGCTGTCGCACCACTGGTCACCTGGAAATACAACAGTACTAAATAGTAATACAGTAATACTAACCCTAATATTAACTAAATCCTAACTGTTAAATAACCAACATGAATGGCAAAAAATAAGAAAAATAAAAACTTTTACATTAAGGTTACTGTGTGTAAGACTGAGCCCCTGCCAGTTGGGAGTCTTTCAGAAGTAAAGAGTCAGAGAGCCCTCTGTTTCAGCTGGAATTTGAACACACTGAGGTTTAAACAAATGTTGGGCTGAGAGCTCTAGGAGGGAGAGGAGAGCAACAAGCGAACGGCTGTGCTGCTGACATGTTGACAACGTTTCTCTCACGTGACGCTGCCAAACACGCTACATGCAGTGTAGCTCCGTCAGACTTTTCTCTTCTTGCCTGGATTTTGCATTACAACTTCTTGCTGCTTTCCACTCACCGACGGCCAGACATTGTCCATCGTCGGCCCTGTGTGTCAGGAACTTAACCTCCACCAGAGTCACCCACTGCCCCGACAGACCCTCTACAGGCCTCCTCTACAGGCCTCCTCTACAGGCCTGCTTACAGGCCTCCTCTACAGGCCTCCTCTACAGGCCTCCTCTACACACCTCCTCTACACGCCTCCTCTACACGCCTCCTCTACACGCCTCCTCTACAGGCCTCCTCTACAGGCCTCCTCTACAGGCCTCCTTTACACGCCTCCTCTACACGCCTCCTCTACACGCCTCCTCTACAGGCCACCTCTACACGCCTCCTCTACAAGCCTCCTCTACACACCTCCTCTACACACCTCCTCTACACACCTCCTCTACACACCTCCTCTACAGCCTCCTCTACACGCCACCCACACCAGGGGAACTTTCAGACAGTGTTACGGGGAGAATAGGATTTTACTTCAGTTTTCTCAGAATGACGGTCTTATTTCAATAAAATGGCATTGATTACCATGGTGACCTTACCATGTTTAAAACTAAATTAATGGTTTTGGGTTGTGACTGTTTAAAAAGACTGTGCTCTGTACACTCTAACTAGATGTGCAACTGTGCGACATGAACGAGTGTAGTTTGGCTTGCTGGGTAGTTGTTGATAATAAGATTCAGCATTATTTATTTGTACAATATGTCAGTTATAGGATGTGATTTTATTGATAACATTATTGAAGTCACTAGTGATCACCATTGACAGAGATACATACAACAGACATGTCCAGGTAATTTTAAGCTCGTTAAAATTTAACACATTGCGACCACTAAGATTTTACATTATATTAAAATTGTATTTTATTTTATAGATTCTTGAGTCAATCTGATGATACAAGCATAGTGGAAGCAAAGAATGGCGATACATGAATCGACCCCTCCATCCCTATACCAACACTAACCCTTACTAGGAATACTATAGTCCTTACAATACAATAGTAATAATAGGACTACTACTATACTACTATACTCTACTAATAGAATGACTACCATACTATACTACAATTATACTACAATAGGTATAATTTAAAATATATATAATATAATTTGATGTATACTATTACACCATAGCAATCTTATTGATGATAAATTATGCAATACAATTTATATTATTATGTTATCCATGATATAATAATATTATATTAACCATGAATGATGATATAATACCATATACTATTATCCTTTTATATACTATTATTATCCATGACGTTTACCTGGAAACTTTCACAAAGCTGTGTCTTCGAGCTGCAGTCCATCCATCCCACTCTAACCAGACCATCCTACACACACACACAATTATAAATTGCTTTGACGGTATTATTGATCATCAATATCATCAAACGCAAACATAATAATTCTTACCAGCATGCCTGCAAGCTTCTGCCTGGTTTTTGATTCAAGGCAATCTAAAAGACAAGATAAGATGACATTAATTTCAGCAGATGCTTGAATCCCAAAACAGACTTAGTGATTGTTAGATGCATGCCATTAAAGAGCAGGGAGGTGTTAGACAGTGACTATAGATATGGGTTATTGAGGAGGGCTACAGGTAAGACAGTGAATACAGAGGGATTAGAAGCAGGAAGGGGCTGGACGGTGTATATACAGGTCATTAAGAAGCAGGTAGGGACCAGTGGTTGGACCAGTGGTTCCAAACGTTTTTGGTCTGTGACTCCATTTCTAGTGCTGAACATTTTTGTGACCCCAACTTTAACCTCTGTACATCTTCTTCCACACAAATAGTTTTTTACCCAGTGAAGCCGGTGATATCATTTTCCTGATGAATGTAATCATATCTCTCTACTGTCACCAAGTTTACTCCAGTCTATGAATCACTAGGCAGTCATTTTTTTGGATAACCATAAGTATTAGCGAAAGAAGCAACAAGAGTATTTCCATGTCAACATAGTTCCTACGATGTGGCAACGGCTTTCTTGAAACCTAGACTTTACAACGGCGTTGTTTGCTGTAGCTGGATCCCCGGTCTGAGCTCTGAGTGAAGACGTAGACAGCAATCACTCAGTGTGTTATGCGAACACAGTAAGCGCTTCCATTGCATACTGGTTATTTATGTTGTTTAATATTTTAATTGTAGTTTTGGTTCAATGTATTCATACCAATGATACATTTCCAACTTGAGCAAAAAATGTAGGTTACTAACTCAAAATGAATGATTGAATGTAACCATAGGCTACCGCCAACCTGGCTGTCGCCGTCGTTTTGTTTGTTAATTTAACTTTTTGCCAGGACTGCCAGCTGCTCTTTCAATAGAGAAGAACTGGTGTCCATCAGGGCTACCACTCCAGCGGACTTTTCTCCTCCCATCCGCTGAATTATTGGACATACTGGTCAAAGGTGCGCTCACCTTTGTTCACAGAGTGAAACACTGGAGGAAAGGGAAACGATCTGGTGTGCTCGTGCGCCTCCGTTAGTGCGACACCGTGACCTGGATTAGTCCTTTCCAACATGCGCTCACTGGGCAAAAAAATGCATGAGCTTCAACTGCTGGTGGGGAAAAACAGACTTCTCTTCATCTTCTGTTGTGTGTTTTACGGAGGCATGGCTCTGTGGATCGACACCAGACTCTGCGCTGCAACTAGCAGGCTTCCAACTCCTCAGAGCGGATCGCCACACAGATCTTTCCGGCAAAACTAAAGTTGGGGGTACCTGTTTTTATACCAACAGTGGCTGGTGTAATGATGTGACAGTGATCCTGCAGCACTGTTCACATCACCTGGAATCCCTTTTTATAAAATGCCAACCCTTCTACTCCCCCCGCGAGTTCGCGTCATTCATTCTGGTCGGTGTTTACATCCCACCACATGCGAACGTGCAGGAGGCGCAGTCTATGCTCACCGACCAGATACTGAGTGTGGAGCAGACGTACCCGGACTCTTTGGTGATTGTGCTTGGTGACTTTAACAAAAGTAACCTCAGCCATGAACTACCAAAATATAAACAATTGCTAAAATGCCTGACCAGAGAGGATAATGTTCTGGACCACTGCTACACCACAGTCAGCGGTGCATATCATGCCATCCCCCGCACTGCACTGGGCCTCTCTGACCACGTCATGGTCCACCTGATTCCCTCATACAGGCATAAACTAAAGCTCTGCAAACCTGTTATGAGGATGTCAAAGCAGTGGTCTAGTGAAGCTGTGGGGAACCTGCAGGCATGTCTGGACTGTACTGACTGGGATGTTTTCAAGACTGCCACCAACAGTCTGGATGAGTACGCTGAGGCTGTGACAGCATACATCAGCTTCTGTGAAGACTGCCGTATACCATCATGCACCAGGGTGAGTTACAACAATGATAAACCCTGGTTCACAGCCAAACTCAGACAGCTACGTTTGCAGAAGGAGGGTGCGTTCAGCAGTGGGGACAGGGACAGAGGTTGAAGTACTGTTTTAGCGAGGCGGTGAGAAGCTAAACAGCAGCACTCTGAGAAACTCCAACACCAGTTCTCAGCTAACGACTCTCCATCTGTCTGGAAGGGGCTCAAATAGATTACAAATTACAAACCTAAACCCCCCTACTCCGTCAACGACCTGCGGCTTGCAAATGAGCTGCAAACGAGTTCTACTGTCGCTTTGAAAGACAAAGGGACAGTCCTGACACCATCCCCCGCAACACCCTCTCCCACCTCACCAACCCCCCCAGACCAGGACGCTGGGCCTCTCCACTTCACACCTCCACGTCTCCCACTCCTCCACCACAGTGACGTCTCTCTGCCTGCAGGAGAGGGATGTCCACAAACTCTTCATGAGACAGAACCCCCGCAAATCAGCCGGACCAGACTCTGAAGCACTGCACTGACCAGCTGTCTCCTGTGTTCACCTCACTGGAGACCTGTCATGTGCCAGCCTGCTTCAAAGTCTCCACCATCATCCCTGTCCCCAAAAAGCCAAGAACCACAGGACTGAACGACTACAGACCCGTTGGCCTGACCTCTGTGGTCATGAAGTCATTTGAGGTCCTTGTGCTGTCCCACCTCAAAGCCATCACCGACCCACTCCTGGACCCCCTGCAGTTTGCCTACAGAGCCAACAGGTCTGCAGACGATGCAGTATACATGGCCCTGCACTACACCCTCCAGCAGCTGGACTCCCCAGGAACATGCGCCAAGATCCTGTTTGTGGACTTCAACACAGGGGAAACATGTCTCTGTATCACAGTCCATCAGTACTGGAACCCCCCAGGGCTGTGTTCTTTCTCCCCTGCTCTTCTCCCTGTATACCAACGGTTACACCTCCAGTCACCAGTCCGTCAAACTCCTGAAGTTCGCGGATGACACCACCCTCATTGGACTCATCTCTGGCGGGGATGAGTCCGCCTACAGGTGGGAGACTGACTAACTGGTGACCTGGTGCAGCCAAAACAACCTTGAGCTTAATGCTCAAAAGACAGTGGAGATTGTGGTGGACTTTCGGAGGAACCCAGCCCCACCCACCCCGTCATCCTGTGTGGCTCCCCAGTTGACTTTGTGGAGTCCTGCCACTTCCTGGGCACTATCATCACCCAGGACCTAAAATGGGATCTGAACATCAGATCCCTCATCAAGAAAGCACAACAGAGGATGTACTTCCTGCGGAAGCTGAAGAAGTTCAGCCTGCCAAAGACAATGATGGTGGTGATGGACAACTTCTACACTGCCATCATTGAGTCCATCCTCACCTCCTCCATCAACGTCTGGTACACTGCAGCCACAGCTAAGCGTATCATTTGCTCTGCGGAGAAGGTGATTGGCTGCAACCTTCCACCCCTTCAGGATCTGCACACCTTCAGGGTCCTGAGGCGGGTGGGTAGGATTGTGGCCGACCCCTCTCATCCCGGACAACTCTTTGACCCTCTCCCCTCTGGCAGGAGGCTGCGGTCCATCAGGACCAAAGCCTCCTGCCACATGAACAGCTTCTCCCCAGCAGCAGTTGGGATCATGAATCGGTCCCGGGACCCCCCTCAACCCCTCCCCCACCCCCACTGACAATAACACTCTTTGCACTCCTTGCATTGTACACTCTTTGCACTCATTGCACCATTCACTTTATAACACTTACCGTTGCTTGTTGTTTGTATTGTCTAATGTTTGGTGTTGTTTTGTTGTTTGTTCACTGTACTGTTGACTGTATTGCATGAACCACCAGGACAAATTCCTCATAGGTGGAAACCTACTTGGCAATAAAGTTCTTCTGAGTTCTGATAGTAAAAGCCAATGGGGAAATTGTACGCCATAATACCTACCTCCAGCTGCTGCCAAGCTGTACTGTACTCTGCTGTAGTAAAACAGAGTTGAATATCTAAGAAATAAGCTTTAACTAGCCTCTTTATACTACCTGGCACTCTAAAGAAATCAAAAGCCTCCCATAACAGACTATACTGGTACTGAACCAAACGCATTTGCAAGATCCAGAAATACTACATGAAGGTCTCTTTTCTCATGCCTAGCTGCCTGGATTTGGCTCCAAGTCATACTAGTATGCTCCAAGCACCTGGAGAAGCCAGGGATTCCAGCCTTTTGCACCATAGTGTCAATCAGGCTATTCTTTTCGACTATTCTTTTCTACAGGCTATTCTCCACCTACCTCTGAACTAGAGCCTTCCACAGACATGTTTCCCATACTCATAGTCAAGTCCATTCCAGAGTCAATAGCCAAGTCAACCATCGGTGAGTCATCTTCTGCCCCCACTCACGCAGACTATAGGGGTGTTTTTCTCAAAGTTGTGTCTGTAGCCAAGTAGGGTGTAGCCAACAGGTCTTGTCTTGTCCTGCATGTTGTGCCTGTGCACTTTATCTGTTTCACCATGGGAGGGTGAGAAACGTACTCTTGATTCTGTTGTATGTCTTGCCATGTGAAGGAATTGACAATAAAGCTACTTTGAGTTTAACTTTGACTATATAACCTTGGCTACTGCAGCATTGAGTTGCTAACCCAATGCCGCCTTTAGCATTCATTATTACACAGGACAAGATGTTACTATCCCTTGTGCCGTCATCCAAGGTAAACACATGTAGACAGCCAGCTAGATAAGATCAGACAACACCAAACACAACACGCGAGTGATATCACTTGTATATATAAGATTGTAAGTCGCTTTGGACAAAAGCGTCTGCTAAATGCCCCTTTACCCTTTTATATAACCACCATTAGGTGCAACACCATAGCAGATGTCAATGTATTATTACTTTTATATAATAGGCCTTCTATACTTTTAAATTTGATTGTGATTCTTTGGTGAAAGGTTTTTCAAGCTTCTCCTCTGCATCATATGAGGGAGGGCGTTGAATAGCAGAAAGAACAAAAGAGGTGCAATTCATTCTTTAGCACTGGTTACACCTTTCAAAGCCAAAGTAGTGAATCACATTTGCCCCGATATCTTAGCTATTTCATAAATTCATAGATAACTGCCAAGTTACGTGATTGTAGAGAATATAACACTGCCTGCAACTTGGACGGCAAGGAAGCTGGGTGTGACACTGAACGAGCTGCTGTCCTTTGCTGCCAAAATTGCTGCAACCACCCGCTCCTGCGGATTCATGCTGTACATTCAGGAGAACATTAGGAGGATATATCCCTTCCTCACCCAGAAGGCCACATTTGGTTTAGGCTCTTGTCATCTCACATAAAGACTGTTGTAACTCACTTCTGGCTGATCTACCTGCATATGCCATTCATCTTCTGCATCTCATCCAGAATGCAGCAGCCCAACTGGTCTTCAACCTACCCAAGTTCTCACTACACACTACATCACTACTCGCTACCCTGCATTGGCTAGTGGTGGCTGCACAAATCTGATTCAAGTGACTGAAACTTGCCTGCCACGCTGCAAATGGCTCTGGCCCATCCTACATCCCCACTACCTGACTGGGCCGCAGCGACCCCCTGTTTCCGCCGCTGGGCCACAGCAGCCCCCTGTTTCCGCCGCTGGGCCACAGCAGCCCCCTGTTGGGGCGGTCCGGCCGACGCCCGCTCCACGTTCCTTGGTGGCGGTCCGGCCAACGCCCGCTCCACGTTCCTTGGTGGCGATCTGGTCGACGCCCGCCCCTTGTTCGCTGGAGGTCCCACCGACGCCCGCCCCTCGATCGCTGGGGGCGGTCCGGCCGACTCCCGCCCCCCGAGTCTACAGCCGCTCCAGAGACTCCACCCCCAGAATCTGCAGCCTCAGCCTCCCCCGGGGCTCTGGTCCCAGCTGCATTCCCTGAGTCCACAGGGTTGCGCCCCCACCTCCAGAAGGTTTCCGCCTTCACCACTCTCTGCTGTTGTTGGTATTGGTGTTGTTGTTGAATAGGACTGCAAGAGCCCACTCAAGCTTTGAACAAGTAAGATTCGGCCTCAGGTGTAGACAATAGCCTTGATAGGTGGGGGGAGCTATGACTACACCATTAGCATCTGAACAGATTCATTGCTAGTGTTGTTGGCGTCAACTTTAGCGTTGACCGTCAAACAAAGGCAATGGGAGTTGCTCTGCGGGAGTCCCTTGAGGAAGCCTTCTAGCCCTCTGCTAACCCTTATGAATTGTATTGTAGCCATGTGTGTAACCCCTATCGCAGTCAGGACATCTACCCGACAGATGCCGTCCACAACCCCATACTCGACCCTGCACCCCTTCCAATCTGCTTTACCCATCTCTCCCCATTTGCACTGACCTTGAAGTGATGGGCGGCCTCTGGAACTGCCAATTGGCAGTCAAGAAGGCAGACTCCATCTCGGCCTATGCCTGCCTCCAGACCCTCCACTTCCTGGCCCTAACTGAAACCCGAAGACCCTCAGGGTGAGGAGGGGGGACTGGACTCCTCATCTCACCCAAGTGGTCCTACCGGGTGCTTCCCCTGGAACACCTGACCAGATCAGCATTTGAACTCCATGCTGTTGCCATCACCATTCCCATCAAGCTCTACATTGCTGACATCTACCGTCCTCCAGGTCCCTTCCATCCCTTCCAGGCTTCTTCCAACGAGATGGATGCCCTCTTCAGCTGCTTTCCTGAAGATGGTACTCTGCTGGTTGTCCTGGGCAACTTCAACGTCCAACCATGAAGTTACAATCATCTGATTTTACAACCTTTGTTACCTAATTTGACCAACCACTCTCTCCTTCTCCTCCTACCCACAGAGCTTGGAACCAACTTGACCTTGTCTTCACAAGGTCCTGCAGCACTCTCAGTTACCCCGCTCCCTGTGTCTGACCATCACTTTGCTGCTTTCTCTCTCCCCTTGAAGTCCCCCTCCTCTGTTCCTCCTACCACCCACACTGTCACCACCCGCAGAAACCTGAAAACCCTCTCCCCCTCTACTCTCCTCTGCTCTTCTCTCATCACTACCCCCTCCTGAGCAATTCTCACTGCTCTCTGCTGAGGAAGCCTCCTCCACCTTGCTGTCTTCCCTCTCATCTTCTTTAGACTCCCTCTGTTCCCTCTCATCCAGACCTGCACAATCTTCTCCTCCTCCTCCTTGGCTGTCCGAATCTCTGCGGGCTCGTAGAACAGAGCTACGGACAGCTGAGAGGAAATGGAAGAAATCAGGCTGTGCTGATGATCTCTCCCACTACCTGCACCTCCTCTCAGACTTCACCTCCATAGTGTCAGCAGCCAAATCTACGTTCTACCTGAACAAGATCAACTCCTCTGCCTCCAACCCCTGTTTTCCATGTTCTCCTCTCTCCTCAACTCTCCCTCCCCTCCCCCCCTTTCCTCACTCACTGCTGACGATTTTGCCGACTACTTCACCAAGAAGGTGACATCAGCATCTCCCTTACCCCTGCTGCTACCTTCCCTAGCCCCACCTCCACAGCTATTCTCCCTCCCCCAGCTCCCACCTCTGCTTGACTTAACCGTTTTACCCCTCTCTCCTCCGAAGAGGTCCTGAAACTGGTCACATCCAACCATGTGACCACCTGTCCTCTTGACCCCATCCCCTTCTCCAGGCCATTTCAACCGGCATCCTACTGTTCATCACCTCCCTCGTGAACTCTTCCCTCACCTCAGGTCTCGTCCCTACACCCTTCAAAACTGCAAGAGTCAAACCACTCTTCAAGAAGCCTACCCTCGACACTGCTGACATCCTGAACTACAGATCGGTAGCTCTATCATTCCTTTCTAAAACCCTGGAACGTGCAGTCTCTAACCAACTGTCCTACCTCTCAGAAAATCACTTGCTTGATCCCCATCAGTCTGGTTTCAAGACTGCGCACTCTACAGAGACGGCCCTCCTGACAGTGACCGAATCCCTTTGTGCCACTAAAGCCTCTTCCCTCTCGTCGGTGCTTGTTCTCCTCGACCTGTCTGCGGCGTTCGACACCGTGAACCACCAGACCCTCCTCGCCACCTTCACTAAACTAGCGCAGTGAACGGACACTGCGCTAGCCTGGTTCACATCTTACCTTATGTATTGCACTTATCAGGTCACATGGAACGGCTCCCTGTCCAAACCCCCCGGATGACACTCAACTGTTCCTCTCCTTCCCCCCCTGAGACAGTGATTGCAACACGCATCTCAAAATGCTTGGCAGACAACTGCATCTCAAAATGCTTGGCAGACAACTGCATCAACTCATGCTCAATCTCGCATAGACTGAGCTTCTCTTCATACCGGGGAAAGACTGCCCTCACAGGGACCTGCTGGTCTTGGTCGAGGGCATTACAGTATCTGCCTCACTGACCACAACTAACCTGGGCATAATAGTCAACAACTAACTGTCCTGCACTGCAAACATCACTGCAGTGACCTGCTCCTGTAGATTTGCTCTCCACAACATCCGCAGGATCCCGCATAAATATCCTCATGCTCTTATTTGTTGTACGTCTTGGCACTTTGATCGCTCTTTGTAACTTGGCACTTAGTCAGAGATGTTGCATACTAGCAATGGTTAATCTAGCAAATGAAATGCTTGAAACTTGTTCTGGTGACTTTCTTACTGTATTAGCAGCAATGAAATGTTCCACCTTCTTATGACAAATGTACTAGTCGCTTTGGATAAAAGCATCTGCTAAATGTAACAGCAATGCATTTTTCATATTCTTCTGATGAATGTACTTATTGTAAGTTGCTTTGGACAAACGCATCTGCTAAATGCCCTAAATGTAAAACATTTGTTATTTTGTGCAATTAGTTTAGTCTGCTATAGACTTCATCATTAGTCTGAGTAAATCTGTACCTTTGCGATACCTGCAGTGCCGTACAGCTACAGCGGGGATGTTGCGTAATTGCGTGATTGCGGTTAAACAAGACATGTAGATAGAAGTCATGAAAGGGCGATGCTGAAACATTTTTAGAATTTTTCACATTTAGTTGTGGTCGTAGTAGTATTTTTAGGGACACTAACAATGGAACACTTCATTTTGAGCACAAATTGCCCAACAATACGTCTTTACTGACATTACTAATTATAGATATGTTTTCTGGTATGTCACTGGTATGATTGCAATATTACACTAGATGGTGTGCTTTACAGTAATTATTTCTCCGTTGGTGATACAGTTAGGGAAGAGGTGCTTACGCCATGTTCCACAAAAAAGCATCACTGAACCTCTTGTGTAAAATTGCTTAAATAACATCATGGCTACTGCTTTCATTTACATAACTAATCTGCAATATTAATTCACATCAGCTGGCCAATATTTGGCCATATCTGTTGGCATCCTTAACTCCGCTTGTCTCCTGACAGTTGTAAAATATTTACTGATAGAGCTAACAAAGCACTTTGGTGTAGGTATGTGTGCATTCAGTTTGGGAAATCTCAAATAGTTAATAAAGTAGTCTGGCTAAAGGAAACAGATGGGACTACAGATGGGACTACATTTACAAACCTTTTAGAAACCTAAGGTTTTTTATTCCATATGAATGCCATGAAAACTGGTGTCAAATTGTGTTCCAGGCATTAATCAGTCCCATAAATGTATCTGGCTGGACCATTTGTGTTTCCTGGAACAACAAATGGTGTGAGCTAAAGGTTTTTCCATTATATAGAATCACAGAGGCAAAGGTACAGGTTCTTACCCCTACCGATTGTTCCACAACAGTAGATAGTTGTGGGTTATTCCTAACCTAGCTTTAAGATTCATAATATGTTAGCATAAAGTTATATCAACATCTTATCACAAGGAGTACATATTTACACCAGAATACTGACTCACCCCACTTGTTCCCTAATAGTACTGGGCAGGCAGCGTGTCTGGTCCTGTAGTCACCCTCCCCACTCCTGAACAGGTTATACCAAAAGACCGCTGTACCCTGGTGAGATAAAGATAGTCATGTGACGTGAGCGCCAACACTAGGAGTTGCTTCTTATATCTGTCTGTAAAATATCCTCTAGTACTTTCTGTACATTTTCTGTTGTTGTCTGTTTGTTTGTTTGTTCATTCCTGTTTATTGTATAGGTTTCTCATATTGTATAGGCTTTACTATTTCTGTAGTGTTGTACTACACTTCTTTTTAGGCTGTTGTGATACGGAAATTTCCCCGCTGTGGGATGAATAAAGTACAATCTGAATCTGAATCTTAATGGTTCGACCAGAGAAGGATTTCAACCGAGAGCTAAAGTGCTGAGGCAAAAAAAGGCAATAAACCAGTGGTTCTTAACCTGGGAGTCTCAACCACCAAGGGCAGTTAAGGGAAATACAATATGTAGTGAGTAGCAGTAGCAGTATATTCTATCATAAAAGTAAGAATTATTTCATAACAAATCAATAATTGGAAGTTTTTAAATGTAATGGCTTGATTAAAATCAAAAGTGATTGGTAGTTGTGTAAAACTATGGCTCCACTGCATGCGTTCTGTAATGTCACACATTTACATGCAGAAAAGAAAAAACAAAGTGTGACTGCAAACTGAACACAGGTACTCTGCATTACCTTCCTTGGCCAGATGGCTGCTCCAAAGTCAGGAAAGACCGTTGCACCGCCCGCCTCTACATCACTCATCTGTGGGAGATACGTAAATAAAGTTTCTAAAATTGAGTGATTCAATTGAAGAGTAATGCATGCATTTTTTTTTCTTCCATGACCTTTATGGGCATGTCTTCGGGTGTTGCTTAATGTGGGAATGTGAAGTACGGATGTTGGCAAGTAAGAATTTTACTAATCGACTAAATGCAATCCATTCAATCCATCCGACTATTAGTCAAACACAACATACATACTGATATATTGAGTTTCTACATTTCTAGATATTATTCTGCAAGAAACAAAAAACTATAATGGAATACATGGGCCAAAACTCAATGAGTAAGCCTACTTGTTTTGAAGCCAGATTCTGAAACTGTTTTTCCCATAAGAATTTATATAAAATGGAGAGCAAAATGTTCCAGAGCCCCAGATTGTGTATTTAGACCTTCACACATAGTACTTCATGTATAAAATCTTACACATTTAAACAGTAATAAAATAACAATAACATCTTGTCACTTCTTTATGCTATAAAGCAATATCAGACATGCATTAGGTATACAGTACTGTACATGGATGTTCAAATGGCAAAAAGAGGCACAGAAAAGCCTGAGTCTACTTGGTGCAGACTCCATGATGTACTGCTGCTCAACTCGGTGTCCCCAGTTCACCAAAGCATACAAGATCCGAAATTACTTATGTGTCCCTTAACATTTTGAGTGAGAAATTGAAGGTACTTGGAATCATTGTTGATGAGCTTAATGGAAGGCATCCACTCTAAGTTCTAAAACAGGGGAGTTCTGAGCAGATGTCCAGAGGAGGGGTGCTTTAAAAAAAGAGTTTCAACTATGTTCAGCCATTTTCTTGGGAAATTATGAAAACGGCAAAGACTGGCAGAGACACCAACTTCGGCAAGCCTACTTGGTTGCAGGCAACCTGTTCCATATATAAGCAGACAAGTCATACATGACTAGTTGAGCTGGCTCTTCAGCTAAAAATAACCCATAAGGGGCAAAAAACCATTAGTCATTAACATTTACATTGACATTTAGCAGACACTTTTATCCAAAGCGACTCACAAAAAGTACATTTGTCAGAAGAAGGTGAAACATTTCATTGCTGTTAATACAGTAACAAGTTTCAAGCATTAATCAATCAATTGCTAGGTTAACCATTGCTAGTATTGCTAGTATACAACTAGCTAGCATACAACATCTCTGGCTAAGTTACAGACTAAATGATTGGTGGACTAAATGATAGCATAAACTCAACCCAACCAGAGTAATATGTCACACCATCGTCTGAGTCATTGTAAGGGACCATCCAAAATATTTTGTCGAGACATCCTTTGGAGACTCTTTTGCAACAGATTATGAGAGAGTGGAATACAACAAACAACTACTCTTGCACGGTGATGCAGAGAGATAATGCACTAGAGTGGCAGAGGAGGCCAGAGGAATGGCAAGAGGTCCTTTTGATCAGTACAGATGTCTTGAAGTAGTGGCCAGCAGAACTTCCTGCTGGAGAGACCAAGTAAACCTTAGATGATATGAAAAGGCAACTGCGCAACATCTACTCAATGGAAGGGATGGGCGGGGCAGAAAGCTGAACCTCTGATAGAGAAGATGTACATACTCTAGCACCAGTACCTTAAAAGTGTGCCTGCACCTTGCAGAGATTAAGGACACATGGCCTGTTCCTTTCTCACAAAGAGGCCTTTACTCCCACTTTGGTCTCCAGACAGATAGCTCCATCTTCATTAAGTTGCAAAAGGCCCTGAACAACAGAGGCAATGCACTTATTCAATTCTGCCAGGAACTCAACCTTTATCCAGGGATCGAGATCCTGGCTTTAAAACTTCTAGTTAGTTAACAAAAAATGTATGTGTACCATCTGTTACAACAAACATTTTAATGTCATCATCATCATCATCATCATCATCTATCGTCCGCTTATCCGGGGCTGGGTCGCGGTGGCAGCAGGCTGAGCAAGGAACTCCAGACGTCCTTCTCCCCAGCAACGCTTTCCAGCTCCTCCTGGGGGACCCCGAGGCGTTCCCAGGCCAGATGAGATATATAATTCCTCCAGCGAGTTCTGGGTCTCCCCCGGGGTCTCTTACCAGTTGGACGTGCCCGGAACACCTCTAAGGGGAGGCGCCCAGGAGGCATCCTGATCAGATGCCTGAACCATCTCAACTGGCTCCTTTCGACGCAAAGGAGCAGCGGCTCTACTCCGAGCTCCCTCCGAATGTCCAAGCTCCTCACCCTATCTCTAAGGCTGAGCCCAGCCACCCTGCGGAGGAAACTCATTTCGGCCGCTTGTATCCGCGATCTCGTTCTTTCGGTCACTACCCAGAGCTCATGACCATAGGTGAGGGTTGGGCCGTAGATCGACTGGTAAATTGAAAGCTTTGCCTTCCGGCTCAGCTCCCTCTTCACCACAACGGTCCCAAGATACTTGAACTCCTTCACTTGGGGCAACAGCTCGCTCCCAACCCGAAGGCAGCAG